>LPNX011052912.1:32784-77196 GCA_001517045.1 Pseudotsuga menziesii
ATGTGGTCGAGTAATTCCGTCGAAAGGTTTTTTTTACTTTTGATTTCTGAAGGTGGAAGGTGGAAGGGAAGAAGCTGGAAGGTCATTAAATTATTCCATCGAAAAGTTGTTTTCTAACTTCTCAGTTCTGAAGGCAGAAGACCATTGAACTATTCCGTCGAAAAAAAAATTCCCGAATTTGGAGCTCTGAAGGTGGAAGGCGGAAGGGAGAAACGTGAGTTGGTTAACTTCGTCACACATTGTGCTCCTGGTTCTCGAATTCTGCAACGGAAAGGAGGAAAGGGGAGTGTGGAGGGAGAAGTGTGGAAATGACAGATTCAATGCAGAAAAAGGTGTTTATGGTCGCAGAAGGGATCTGTGAAGGGCAGAACGAATGTTACATTGGTTTCTAATCCTGAGAATGAATGTGGAAGAGTGTGTTAACGTCCATGCCCTATTTTTTGAAAGGAGAACAAGATTTCTTGAAGCAAAATTTTAATTTATCCACATTATGGGGTATGGGGATGTTACATCACCAATGACAATTGCATATTCATTTGATTTTCCTTTGGCCCACATAAGTACTTGTCCATATATGAATGCAACCCTATATCATTTCTTATCTTATGCTAAGATAGAAAGTAATTTCTTCTTTAAACCTGATACATATAAGACTTCCTTCATCTTCATGGGGGTTCCAAAATCAAGGTTGTATCTTGCTTCACCAATTCCTTTGATAGGATGTTGATAACCATCTAGTAATTATACCTTCTGAGGATAGTTCTTCTCTTCAATTTTTGACATAGTTTTCTTTTGGCCCGACATGTGCTTCAATTTTTGACATAGTTTTCTTTTGTCCCGTCATGTGCTTTGAAGCACCACTATCAATAAGCCATGTGTCTTCTCCAGGTTTCATAGACCCAGAGAGTGCAGAGAATAATACATACTCTTCTACATCTTCTTTTTCATCATCTTCTTCTTCATATTCATGTTCAGCTAGAAGTGCATGATGTATTTTGTTGTTGTTCCTCTTCTTGTATTTTTCTTTCTTCAATGGACAACTTCTGGCAATGTGTCCTATCTTGTCACAATTGAAACATTGAAAGTTGGAGTAGTCTCTTCTCAGATTGTTTCCTCTTATCCTTTGGAAATTTTTGGGAGGTTGAGACTCCTTGTGACTTTCCTTCTTGAAGTTATATTGACTTCTTCCTCTCTTGGTATGGGTGGCTAGGACTTGATCATCTCCTTTAAGTAGAGCTTCTCTATTTGATACTTTATCCTCCTCTTGGATGCAATCTTCCCATACAATGTCGAATTCCATGCTTTCCTTTCGGGCAAACATATTTTGAATGAATGAATCCCAAGGTCTAGTGAGACCATTGAGAGCAGTCATAACTATCTCATCTTCATCCAGGGAGTCTCCAATGGCTTCTAGTTGCTCCTTAAACTAGGAGACCCTTCTGAATTATTCTTGGATGGAATATCCTTGGTACATCTTGGTACCCTTCAACCAAGGATTATTTTAAGAACCCCCCCGCCTAGATTTATATGTATAAAAAATGGGTGAATCTCCATGATATATAGGAAAATTTGAAGGCAATTTTATCAATAATATAATATGTATGTATAAATATTTTGGTGAATCTTTCAATTTATTATATAATGTTGTAAAATCTTAGCAAATCTTTCACTAAATTATAAGATATTGTAAAATCTTGGCGAAAATTTCATTGCATTATAAAATATTGTAAAAATTGATGAATATTTCACTGATTTATCAAATATTGTAAAAGAATTGGTGAATCTTTATCCAAGAATATTCACCATCTCTTTGATTCCTAAGAAATCACAATTCATTGTGCTTTCACTTTTTCTTCTATTAGGTTTCGATTCATATTATTTCAATTCTTTCTGACACTAATTCTCATACACTCATCCAAATCAACCAATGCTAAATTGAACAACCTAATTGCTGAAAATGTTATGTAACGTCTTTCTCACTAAATCATCTTAAATCTAACTAATAATTCAATATTCAAGAAGAATTACTACTAATTCAATCTTCAAGAATAAATCACTCCCTGTGGAAAAATGAAATCACTCTAGCAAGAATGGAAATATAGAATTGTTCATAAAGATAAAGCATATATATTGTTTTTGCAAGATGTTAAGTCCTATATTAATTTTGCAAGAAGTTAAATCCAATCACCAATCGTGCAAGAGTGAAAGACCTATTCTATGTTGCTGACACAACATCCAATCTCCAGAATTCTAAATTCTACTTGGCCATGAACTACAACCACACATTCATCTAGATTTGTTTCAGCATTAATTAATCATAGCGAATTCAACCTGTGATATCAAATCAACAAGAAATTAAATATTTCTCAACACTTCTAATTATAAATAAATCACTTGCATACCCTAAGAGAGATCACACATTCCAAGTAATCAATTGTTTCAACAATGTAGGATTTACATACTTTAATTGACTAATTGTTTCAACAATTTATTAATGCTACAAATGACTAATTGATCCAGCAACACACTACTTGCTTAATCCATAGACATGAATTGTATCAACAAATTATCACACCAAAAGAATTACAAAATTCTATAGTTATTCAAACTAGGTGAGCTCGATGACAAGGAGGTCCCTTGCCTTCTAACAAATCCACCTCACAAAAAACTAATGCTATAGATGGTGAGCCCTTTCCTACTGTTTCAACAATGTAGTTAATGCTATAGAAATGTCTTTTATCTACCCACATTGAAAAGGTATTTCCTTAATATTAAGCTAGAGAAATGATTAGTTGCTTCACTTTTGATGGCTTCTCTATGAAAGTTTTTAATATTCCTATGACCTACTCTAATCCAATTCATTCTCAATGTCAACTCCCATTCTTCTTCCTCCTTGTAAAAAATCCACTCCCAGTCCCTTAAAACTAGTTTTTTGTCTATAAGAAAAGAGTTCGATATTCCTTCTCTCAATTTAGTCTTTTTCTTTTATTTTTGTTTTAGCTTTTCCCCTCTTCAAAATTTTTTCTAAGGTGGTCCTCACTAGTCAAATATTAAGAAATATTATTTTATATTTGAAATGTAACTTAACTAAATGGCACTCTCTCTTTGATCCATATTGAAAAGGCCAAATGACAAAGGCATGTGATGGGTTGGGGAAAGTTACCAAAGGACATGGTTATACACATTAAATGTCTTGTCAATATGGAGGCCAATTAATCACAAAAAATATTCCCTTTCACATGGGCTATATTAAAAATCACGAAAACCATTTAACAACACATGAATGTATGCTTTAAGAGTGTGATCAACGAAAGTTACAAATACATAAAACGACACCCTTGATAGGAAAACATTTATCCTAAGTTATTAAAATTTCCTTCAATCATGTAGTTAAACATAAGCTATGGTGTATCAAGTCCATCAACTACCTTACAAGTTATGTCCAATATAAGTATTAATAATCCCCATAAAAACCATATATCTTCAAGGTCATAGTGATAACAAAGTTTCACAAATATTATATTATGAAGTCACCATTAGGAAGCTTGGTTATTTAGGGTTAAAAGCTTCACAAGTAAGAGAACGCCATCCATACCAAGGAATATATGTAACTGCAAGGGCATAATGATATAATACATTAGAAAACATGTTAAGTAAAGCTCAAGTCATATATGGGCCAACATCCACACATAGAAGAGTATATTTCTCAAAGAAGAAAAACGAACATGAACAAGTAATTAAGTCAAAGTTCTCAATCAGTGCATAAGCCAAATAGGAAATAAAAATTATCGCCACTCATAAAATTACAAAAAGAATTCTAGACTGAACAATTTTCAAACTTACGAACTAAGATAGTTCATGTTAGGTAAAATCACAAGTTAGATAAAGTCATAACAACAACGCAACTCCTATATCAACCACAAAAGGACACTCAAAGCTGCAAGAATTATAAATATGGAAAATATCACATTTTAAACTCAGTACTGAAGTTAATTTACCAAGTACGATATAAAAAAATGATCAATCTATATATGTTTACAACTACACAAAGACCCTTATTAATTTTTTTTTGTTTTTTTTTTTGAGGGACATTACATGCTAATGAACTAGTCCACTATGATACTCATTATAGAAGTTGTTAAATAACTAGAACTATAAAGATGACTTTAAACTAAGTGAACTTTGGCAAACCATCAACAAACCTATTCCCACACATTTGAGGTAGGATTGTTTTATTCACATTTGTTCCCTTTAATTCTATTATATCCACCTTTGGAGTATACACTTATATATTTGACTCTCATATGTTTTTCTATTAGTTCCCTCTTATAACACGAGCCTAATAATGATATAGACTAATAATATCTACCCACTAAGCTAAGCCACCATTGGCTATATTTTACATTTTTAACAAATTAAAACTTTACTTCCTCCTTAGTAGTCCATATATTTTCCAATGTGTACTTCCATCTTATTCATAGTAACAAATTAAAACTTTACTTCCTCCTTAGTAGTCCATATATTTTCCAATGTGTACTTCCATCTTATTCATAGGTTTGCTCATTCCTACTTTTTCTTTACACTTCCTTTATATTAAAAATAAATATCTCTTTGATCTTTAATTACCATCCTTAATTTCAATTTATTATTGGATTATTTCATTTCATTTCACATACAACACTTTATGTATTTTCATTTTCATTCTTTTTTTTTCTTCTTAACTTTTAACATTATTTTACATCATTCTTACAAATAATTTAAATAATAATTATTGAAAACTAAGCACATATTTTACTTAAAGATAAATAAAGCAAGAAAAAAATACACCTTAAAAAACTTAACCACTTTTAATATTTGTAAAATTTTTATTATATAAATTATGACTAACTATTTACATCAAACAACAAAAATCAAACCTAAAGAAGAAAATAAATAGATAACCAATAAAAAAATCATTTTAAATCTTATTTTAAAATTAAAATTACACTTTGATTAAACATAAACATCTAATATAAATATTCAAAAAATTAACTTAATTGCAATCTCTCTCAAAAAAAAATTAGTTTTACCTTGCTTATAATATATAAATATGAAATCTTATAGTGAGTTGCAAGTTTAACTTTTACCAGTGGTCCAAAATTTACTTTTTAACTTATTATTTTAAACCTAATATAAATCTGGAATCTTATAGTGAGTTCCAACTTTACCTCTTACCCATGCTCCAAAATTTACTCTTTAACTTATTATTTTAGACATAATATAAAAACTTTTAATATATTAAAAATATAAAAACTAATATATAATATATATGCAGTTGCTTAATATTCATAATAAATTTACCAGACTCGGCAATTGTCATGGTTTGGTCATAGCGTCATAGATCTACACCTCCAATATATACTTGGAAGCCTCACATCCCATTAAAATTGAAACCACAAGAACAATTCAAATCAAGCGTGATCATATAGTGAGATTGACTAGTAACATTCCAATATATATATATATATATATATATATATATATATATATATATATGATCTCGGGATGGAGCATGCCATCATGCAAGAGAAGATATTATTAATAATATTAACTTAAATTAACAACAAATCTATTTGTAAAATAAGTCATATTAAAGCAATTGGTAATGAGTAATTGAGATAAGAAGTTATAAATTAAAAGAAATGAGTTCAAATTCTTTGTCACAAAAAAAACATAAATTAAACTTACACATTTATATGAATAAAACCTCCACATTTTTATCTTCTTATTGATAAGAAATACACAATTTAACTTAAAAATAATTTTGATTATAATATATAATCTAGAATGAAATGTTGTAATTCTAACTAAAAAAAGATTTGTAGTTCAGAATAAATGTTGTACTCAAGAAAAAGAGAGAGGCTTTCACAACATCTATATGAAAAAATAAGAGCACCTACCTTGGTTTACATGCATTCTCATATAAAATGATTCAAAAAAAGACAACCAACAATTACGTTAGATTTTATCTCGACGTTTCGAACCACAAAGTAGGGTTCATCATCAGGAGAAAGTGTCTCGGGTTGAAATAGGTAAGGGTTCTTATGTTTTAATAATTAGATTTCTCACCAATTTAACCCGTAATTTCTCGAAGGATCTTAGGTTGTCCAGCGCATCCCTTCCATGGAGGGATTGAATTAAGCTGTTCATGCTACTACGCAGTGGGTATCTTTAAGAGAAGGAGGAAAACTGCGTTACGTTAGATTTTATCTCGACATTTCGAACCACAAAGTAGGGTTCATCATCAGGAGAAAGTGTCTCGGGTTGAAATAAGTAAGGGTTATTAAAACATAAGAACCCTTACCTATTTCAACCCAAGACACTTTCTCCTGATGATGAACCCTACTTTGTGGTTCGAAACGTCGAGATAAAATCTAACGTAACGCAGTTTTCCTCCTTCTCTTAAAGATACCCACTGCGTAGTAGCATGAACAGCTTAATTCAATCCCTCCATGGAAGGGATGCGCTGGACAACCTAAGATCCTTCGAGAAATTACGGGTTAAATTGGTGAGAAATCTAATTATTAAAACATAAGAACCCTTACCTATTTCAACCCGAGACACTTTCTCCCGATGATGAACCCTACTTTGTGGTTCGAAACGTCGAGATAAAATCTAACGTAACGCATTTTTCCTCCTTCTCTTAAAGATACCCACTGCGTAGTAGCATGAACAGCTTAATTCAATCCCTCCATGGAAGGGGTGCGTTGGACAACCTAAGATCCTTCGAGAAATTACGGGTTAAATTGGTGAGAAATCTAATTATTAAAACATAAGAACCCTTACCTATTTCAACCCGAGACACTTTCTCCTGATGATGAACCCTACTTTGTGGTTCGAAACGTCGAGATAAAATCTAACGTAACGCAGTTTTCCTCCACCTCTTAAAAAAACAACCAACAATTGCTAAACACTTAGCTTATGAAAGAGTACACATTTTTTTATAGAGTTAAACTATTTTTATTAATATTAATTTAAATTAACAATAAATGTATTTGTTAAATAATTTATATTATAGCAGTTGGTAATGAGTAATTGAGATTTTTTCCTTATATACAAAAAAATTGGTATATAAGGAAAAAAACAAAATGTATATAATGTGCAATGTAAAATATAAAACAATTTTCTTATTCTTATTGACAGTATAAGAATATTGGCACAATTTTAAAATATAAAACAATAAGTACCTCGAAGGCTCTCACCCTAGGGTGAGAGCTTTTTCTTCGTTAAATTTGAATCAAAAGACACTACTTTTTATCAAGTTGACATATTTTTATTTTGTTTTAATATTTATTTTATTTTTATCAAGCCTGCTAAATTTTTTTGTATATTCTCTTTTTTTGTTTTGGTATATTCAAATTATTTTCTTTTATTTTTTATTTTATTTGAGATGATTATAAGTCGATTATATGCACGGAAAGAGTTACACACCCCACCTAAGAATTACTTACTAAAGTCCATTTGTGGAGGCCAAATTCAAAATATGTAACTTTAGATCTAGCCTACACAAATTATTTATGTTATCCAGGGTGCATAGCAGATTTGTGAATTTGTTACGGCAACATAGATCAATCCATAGTGCCTTCCTTTCTACCTACCATGATAACATTATATAGGGTGCTCGCACGAAATTGGTTCCACTTTTTGGTGCCACTTAAGAAATCAAAAACGCACTTTCGAAGTGCAAATCAAGAACGTATATGCGTTATTGATGATGCGTTCGAAATAACCCAAGCCCAAACACAAGGCTAAGGTTCGTGAAAACGTATCGCGTATGCGATATATCGCATATGCGTTTTGTAAATGTTGAATATCGCATATGTGATATATCGCTATATAGGATAGAAAATTATTGTTGGAAGGATTGTCAAATGATCACAATGGATGTGGAAGAAATATCCAAAGGAATTTCATTACTTTAAGACCCAAAGGGTGTAGAAATTAAAATTATATTTTGTATCACCTGTGAGCAATCACAACACAATTCCGTGTAATATGGATAAATGGCACTTGTTTTATAGTGAATGTTTAAGGACCTGAACTAATAGGAGAGAAAATTCTTTTTCTTCAGTTCATTCAAACTATAAGAAAAATAATAGGAAATCAAAATTATATTATGGCTGCAGACTTCAACATGATCACTAACCTAGAAAAAAAGGAGGTATTAGGTGGCTAGAGAATGATAGTGCCCCTTTCAAAGACACGGTTCAAGTTTTAAAACTGGTAAACTACATTGATAAAGTTAATGGAGTTCACACATGAAATAACAAACAACCTAGAAATCACTAGGTTTCTTCTTGTTTGGAAAGGTTCCTAATATTTGAAATATCAATGATCCATGGCTTAACTATGGAAGCCTCTATTCACCATGTGTAGGCTTTAATCATTGTCTAGCTAACTTCAAGATTGACTTGGGATAGATGACTAAAAATAGACCATTTCTATTTGAGAATTTTTTTTCTTGATCATATAGGAATCAAAATCAATATATTTAAATGGTGGCAAGAAGCATACATAATGAGGGGGTCTTAATTATTATTTTCAACAAAGACTAAAAAATCTCAAAATAGGCTGAAAATATATAACCAGGAAATATTTGGGAACATATCTGTATCTAAAAGAGAGCTAGAATATAAAATGGAATGGCTTTAACAATATATGATCATGGAGGGAAGTTCGGGACAAATTAAGAAGGAATAAATGGATCTAAGGACCCAATTAGGAATTAGAGAATGGAAATAAGACACCTCGTGGAGGTAGAAATATAGAGTCAGGTTGCTAAAAAAGGGGCCAAAAACTATAGATTCTTTCACAACTCTATTATACAACATCATAAACACGATAAAATAGACTCCTTCCAAAGAATTCAAGAAAACAACCTCACTAAATGGAAATACATTGAACATGAGCTAAGTAATTTCTAATCCACCTTGATCACCGATCTAGAAGGAGAGAACATGCGACATATTTTTTAGATTACTTAGCACATAACCTATTTGGTTAGTGAGGAGCATAATGACTAAATAATAAGGAAAATAACAATGGATGAGGTGGAGCAAGAGGTCATGGAAATGCCTACAGGAAAATATCCATGACTTGTTCACCACATATTTTTTTCATCACTGTTAGAAGATACTCAAGAATGAAGTTCAGGAAGTGGTATAAGAACTTAAAAGATTAGCAAGGGTCATATCCACCTTTAATCTGTTGGAGACATTTACCACCATACACACTCTTTTGGTCAAATTGGCCTAGTTAAACCACTATCCTAAGTATTATTAACATTAATTGACATCAGTGGAGCATTAAATGTCATCATCCAGTCTCACCCATGCCTACCTTCAGTCAAGGAGTCTAACTTAGCCTTCTCCTACAATCGAGGAGGCTAATTGGAGCACTCCGGGGGTGATCTGAGTGAAATTAATGCACCTAATTTCTAACTGGTGGTTACAATCAGTTAAACAGGTCATTTAAGGTGCCTCCTCTCATTAAATATATTATTTAATGATTATTTAATGAACTGGAGTCAACAGGGACACCTCCACCAACTTCTGATGTGCAATTCAACTTCAGTTAACCTCATCGGGGTTCATTAGAGTCAGTGTAGTGCTACCTCTTGATGGTTGGTGAGTTGTGACATGTGTCTGATCTCTTTCAGTTGAGACTCAGTCATTTATTGCACTCCGACTTCAGTTAGGGTTAGTTGAGTCAATTATGGTTTTGATCAGTGGTTAACTAAGTGTGGACCATGGCTTACAGTCAGTTAAGCTAGACTCACTCATTCAATTCGAATGACCTCCTAAGGAATTTGGATGGTCTCTTCATTCATGCTTGTAGCATGACATTGTAATTGTAATCATTCATTATTTATGTGAATACAGAGCAGCTACTATTCCTGTAGACCGATTACACCATTTCATGAGTTATTTGTTGATTATTCTTTGATGAGATTGATGCTTTGTTCCTAGATCAATAGACAAGATTAATATGGTATCAGAGCTTACGACAGTAGGAAGCTCTATCTCTCAAAAACAAGATTTTTGACAGATTTCGATATGAAATTTGAGCAATAGCTCAAAAATCTAGCACTGCACAGAATCCAAGGCTTACCACTTAATACCCCAAGTAAAGAACTTATTGATCAAGCTTGCTTGATTGACTATGTTGGGTGTGATGAAAGCCTAAAATGTGCAGGCTGTTCGACCTTACGGTGCCCCTTTTGTTATGATTTGCAAATTTTAACAGGTACAACTTCAAATGGACTCATCACTCCCTCTTCTCACCCCATTCATAAGCTATTCAGAATGGAATTTGAAGATGGTTGCATCTCTGAAGAGACAGGGTCTCTATGAGGTTTCTATTGGACTTGGAAAAGAGTCTTATTAGAATGATAATGACTGGATAAATGATGGTGATAGAGCTTTTGGAGCAATATGTCTGGCCCTTTCTCCTAGCTTGCGCTACCTTATTGGTTCTGCTGAATACCCAAAGGATCTCTGGACAAAATTGGACAGAACCTTTGGAAAGCACAATGAGGATCATAATAGAACTTTGTAGATCACATCCAGCACCACAAGATTTATTTACTCAAAATTCTCAACCTCTACTCTCTCTGATGAAGTTGTTCAAGATGAAGATGAAGCAGAATCTTCTACACATTCAATTCGAATTGAAGAAAGTCTCCATGCAGTGACTCATTCTCCTGATGCTCCGGAAGTTCATGAGATATCTGATATCTCATCTCCTCATATTGCTGAAATAGAAGAATACATTTGAATCTCTGATATTGAATAAAAATACTGCTGCACTTCCATGCAAACATTCACCGGTAATTTTCCTTTGAATTTTGTGCAAAATTTGCCAGTAATTGCTTCCGAAAGTGAAGAGAAATTTGATTTTTCTCCCTCTAATGTTGTTGTTGGTGTGAAAATATGTAAAAAATTGGATATTTTGGAAGAAATATCAGATTATAAGAGTGACACATTCGCTCCCCATGATCTATACCTTCCAGCAAAATCCTGCAGGATTGCATGCACAAAAATTCAGAATTTTGAAGAAAAAGACAATTGTGCATCCACCGTCTAGGTTGACCATAATTTTGGATCTGATATGAACCTTATTGGATCTGATATGATCTTATTTTGATCTGATATGATATTTCTTGATTCAAAATTTCAGGTTCATAAACCTTCAGTACTGCTTGTAGTTGTTCTCATCAACGGTGTGAAGAAACAAGTACCGCAAGTCTCCTTCGAAACTGCTGCTGGGGATTTGATTTCATTTCACAGTTTTGGATCTGTTGTGAAATTATTTAGATATGATTTACCTTTTTATATGATATTATTTCGTTTATATTTTAAATTCCAAAAGCTTTCAGTCATGCTTGTAGCTGCTCTCACCAATTTCGATGTGAAAAATCAAGTACCGCACTTTCTCTTCAAAACCGTTGATGGGGATTTGGTGTTAGTTTCCTCATATGAGGTTGTTGATATTTTATTATGTGATTCATTAGATATTTTAGAAGCTATATCAGATTATGGAGCTCAATAATTCTCTCTCCACAGTCCTAGGGCTTCTCTACCTTTGGTCACATGCTCATCTCCTCACATAACTAGTAAAGAGGAAGACATTCTGCATCCACTTGGACACTTGCTCCTAAAAATTGGGGCTGATTTTACCACTCATGGTTTGTTTTTCAAGGCTGCAACATATCATTTTCTTGAGTGTTACACACATGGTTCGAATCCTCAATAACCTTTTCTCTCTCTTCAGATGATTTCAGCTACTCTACATGGGTCCAGTTTTCACCGTGCAGCTGTTTATATTTCTGATTCAGTTGAGTGCATTGTTCTTCTTCCAAAGTGGAAGATTCCTCTAGATATATTGATTTAGTTTGGATTTATAGGTTCACATGCACATTCTCAGGATGCTGCTGCATAGAAGAACCAATTCTTGATTTACTGCTTAGCTTGAGGGGGGGTATTTTTCTCATGAGGTTTTCCACGTTTCCTTGGTTATATTAAGCAGCTACTTTATTGTACATGCTGACCTATGGCCTTTGTTTCCGGGGCCCTAGAATTTTTATGCATTTATGTTTTCTAACTCTTCCTGAGTATAGCTTAAGGGGGGGTGTTGGAGACATTTACCACCATACACACTCTTTTGGTCAAATTGGCCTAGTTAAACCACTATCCTAAGTATTATTGACATTAATTGACATTAGTGGAGCATTAAATGTCAACATCCAGTCTCACCCACATCTACCTTCAGTCAAGGAGGCTAACTTAGACTTCTCCTACATTCAGGGAGGCTAACTGAAGCACTCTGGGGGTGATCTGAGTGATATTAATGCACCTAATTGCTAACTGGTGGTTACAATCAGTTAAACAGGTTAGTTAAGGTGCCTCCTCTCATTAAATATATTATTTAATGATTATTTAATGAACTAGAGTCAACAAGGGCGCCTCCACCAACTTCTGATGTGCAGTTCAACTTCATTTAACCTCATCAGGGTTGATTGGAGTTAGTGTAGTGCTACCTCTTGATGGTTGGTGAGCTGTGACATGTGTCTGATCTCTTTTAGTTGAGACTCAGTCATTTATTGCACTCTAAATTCAGTTAGGGTTAGTTGAGTCAATTAGGGTTTTTATCAGTGGTTAACTGAGTGTGGACCATGTCTTATAGTCAGTTAAGCTAGACTCACTCATTCAATTCAAATGAACTCCTAAGGAATTTGAATTGTCTCTTCATTCAAGCTTGTAGCATGACATTGTAATTGTAATCATTCATTATTTATGTGAATACAAAGCGGCTACTATTCCTGTAGACCGATTACACCATTTCATGAGTTATTTGTTGATTATTCTTTGATGAGATTGATGCTTTGTTCCTAGATCAATAGACAAGATTAATATAATCCAACACTTCTTATATTTATTTCCCAAAGAGGATCATGCCAACACTCCCGCTAATTTATGACCAATATTGCTTTGCAATTTCATTTACAATATCATCATAAAGTTATTTCCAATAGACCTAACCCTCCCATGACTCAGCTAAATTCAATTGAACAAATGGGATATGTAGAAGGTCAGAATATATTGGATGGAATCATATTGAAACATGAATTCATCCACTCCCTCGAGACAACAAAAAAACCAAGTATTCTTCTTAAACTCAACATGTAAAAGGATTTTGATAGATTATACTAGCAATATATTAGACAAATTCTTATTTCCTTTAGATTCTCTATGAATTAGACAAACTATATTTTGTCCTTGACCTCATGAAACGTTTTTTCAATCATGGTGAATGGATCTCCCTCTTGTACCTTTCTCCTTATAGAGGAAATAATCAAGGAGACCTTCTCTCATCCTTCCTTTTCAGCCTAATGGATGAGGGATTAGAAAAAAGAATTTGGTATCAATTAATGAAAAGAAACTCTAAGTCCTAAAGATCCATGAAGAGCCAACTCCCACCTCTCACCTATAATATGTAGATGAAACAATGCTCATTGTAATTCCTTATATTTGTGAAATTGAAGATATCAAGATAATTCTTGACTTGTTGTCAAGTTCCTATGGAACTACTACTAACCATGAAAAACTTAATATTTTTTCTTCAACACTTCCCCTACCTTCGAAGTCATTATTTCACATTTACAATATTGCATATGCGATATTGAAAAGTAAAAAATAAAATAAAACAGAGGCTGCAGGCCCCTCAAATATCATTTGCACAGGATCGGGACAACAAAAAGCCGTGAGGGAGAAATAGCGCAGGCCCCTCACTTAGTTTTCAATTCTTTAATTTTTTCCATAATTTCATAGTTTTTATAATTATTTTAAACAAATTTTAAAAAAAATGAATGAAAACAAAGAATGATTAAAAGTAAAATAACTTGTATTTTTTTGTTTAAATCTTAACAGACAACACAAATGAACAATATAATGTGGAAAACCCACCCTCTAATAACCCACAACAACCTAACCCAAACCCAAACCCGTAGGGGGAACAAGATCGAAACTCACAGATTATTGTGCATTTGGCGTCATTGAGGCGCCTTAGCTCATCTATTAGAGGGGGAGATCATTTGAGAGAGTCTTTAGCCAATGAATTGGATACAATAACAAACACAATTACCGAATCCCAAGGAGCTCTGTACAACATTAGCTCATACAGAGAATCCAGGAGGCAATACTACTCTGATGGATTGAGTTATAAATACATCAAAGCCCTTAAAATTACAAAATACCAATTACTTTCATTATTCCGGGACCCTAGCACCGGATTGGTTCCACCCACCAGTCGAGCACACATTTCCATAGACTGGTGCATTGAACCAATAATAAAGGCCAATTGGATGGATCGTTGGTATATGGTCTTCAATAAAGACCCTCATGGGAATAGGGACATCCCATTTTATTTCCTTAGGAAGTTGTATGCAGAATTCATCCTAGGGAAACATGTTAACTACTTCGATCTCTTAGGATTCCAGGGTGTTGGTCATGGGATGCCCCAAGATAGGTTAGGTTCCAGAACAGATCCTAACCATGTGCCATGCCCTCCACGCACACCAAAACCCCCTCGGTTATATCCTCCTGCAAGTGCTGTGATTGGGAATACGCGGGAGGCATTATTTGACTTGGCAGATACATTGCTTGAGCATGGCACTGATGTCTAAGGCAATGTAGACCAAGGGGCTGACACTTCTAAGGTGGTCCCATCTACAGATCACAAGATGCAGAGCAATCAGAGCGTCATGTTACTCCACACCCTTGTACATCGTGTGGAGGCATATGTTATGGCCCTGCTTCAGACTTCCGAGATGATGGATTACTTCGCTTTGTAAGTAAAACTCATTATTTTCATATTATATTTTGTTTCATATCAAAAATTTCAATTGTTTCACAACTTATTTCTATTTAATTATCTAACAAATTATGTGAACAAATATACAGCTGGTGTCCCATGGCACACCAAAGTCGCATAGTCCGCCGATCAACATTGAGAACATTGATGCGGCTGTCAATATTGCATATGGGTTTGGTTCTTCACCAATAGGAGTAAGAACTATACTTGTTAATTTGTCAACTTTATTTACATATTTATAGTATAGATTGTAACATTCAATATGTATCCTAATTTTGATACAACATGTTTTATGCAGGGTGACCATGATGAGTATATTGTATCGCATCCTATTCCCTCTCATGCAGAGGTAGATTCCCAGATGCAGGTATTATTTGAAATATGCTTTTAATTATATGCTTTTAATTATGTTTCACTTTCTTTGGAAAAATCATTTTACTTGTATCGCCTTGACATATGTTACTTTATGCAGGAGCCTATTGTGACAGTGGTGCTTGAAGAGCACCAAAGCGAGGTTGTTGTCAACCCACCCCTTCCCCCCAGCCAGGTATGTATGTTTCGCTTTCTTTGGTAACATCATTTTCCATCTAGGTAGTATATATGTCTCTGATTCACTATTTTATATGAAATTGACATATATGTTACTTTATATGCAGGCCCCTAGTGAGGAACCGATGTGTGAAGAGCACCAAACCGGTGGCCCACCTTTGATGATCCAGTAGGTATGTTTATGTAGATCGCTTTCTTTGTACGTTTGTGTATCTCTTTCTTTGATTTGGTGCTTGAAGAGACCCAAATTGGTGACCCACCTCTTCCCCCCCAAGGTACATGTATATTTGTTGACATTGGCATATATATATATATTATGCAGCTTGATAGTGAGTGTTAGCACTCAGAATGTACCCAGGTTGTAAAAGGTAAACTCCAAGGTAACAGCAAAACCGCTTTAGGAAGAAACTGGCATTTTCTTCCAGAGAGGGATCTCTCAATAAAGATTTAACAGGACCAGATATAAAATAACATTCAAAGATTTATGTATTTGGCTGAAACAATCACATAACCATTGGGCATGGATTCATATACAATATAAAGATACCACAAAGACATATACATGATATTCATCAAAGGCAAGGTAATCACATCATCACATTCATTCAAATTGATTCAGGTGGAACAGAAGAGATGAAGAAACAACCCATTAATACAGAGCATCAACAAGGATGAGTTCTATACCAAATTTAGCAGAAAAAATCATATAATATCTGAAATGATGACCAGAGCATGAACACACGAATTCTAATCATCTAACGCTATTTTCCAGATACGAGGAAGAAACAAAATGGAGTGTTACACAAGGGAAATACAATCACATAAAGAAAGAAGCACAGACTGTAATATCAATGACACATGAATCTCTGACAAAGCTCTCATGCATTCACTTTGTTATCCCAAAAAACAGATATGTTCTCCAAAATTATTCACCACCCGATGGGTTCCAACCCCCATGTCTTAAAAAAGATGCATATTTATACATAAAATGATAGGTCTTCCAACAAGAAGATCAATAATAGAATGATCGGCTTAATTTAGAGTTTGTAACTGAATTCCTAACCCCTAGGAAGTTTGTTACAACTCCAATCCTAACAGATCATAGAGTACAAATCAACTTGATAACAAACTTTCGCCCATCAGCTCCACGTCTTTGCCCCATCAGCTCTTCAGTGCATGACACCTATTTCTAGGGATGGAGAATATACTTTGTCTTTCCAAACCGCTCCACGGCTTTCCACTGCTCCGAATTTGGGGTGTCACACTCTGTCATTTCCCGAATTGATACCTCGAGCTCCATATATGCTTCATAGGACTTTCTGGGCAATCTGCTTATGATGATGGTGAACTTCTGCAGAATCTCGAAATCTTCTGTGAGCATATCCACAATGGTCTTCCCTATCAGGATTTTCTCCAAATCATTGAATTTGGAGTGGTCCATGCGGCACTAAACAAGCAGGTTATGATAATGTTCCTGTGAGAACATCCGCCCCTCTCCGTCCCAGAAAGAAGGCAATCCGTCCTCGAACAGCTCTTTAAATTCCTGTTTAAAATTATTAACCTGCAAAAGCAATCCTTCTGATTTATCTTGGACCGTTTTGATTAAGTGATGCTTATGGATGATTCTCTTTGCCCACATCACTATTGATACTCTATCCTTTATGCCCAATTCCTGCAACTTCTGATAATGACAATGAATTTAGAAAATTCAGTGTGTTCTGAGCTGTAGCAAGAGGTCTTTTCTCCATATGTTCGTTTACCAGTTTTAATCTCTGGTGAGCCAAATTTATCATTATATTCAAATCATCAATAAAATTTAGATAGTGCTGAAACTTGGTAATCTCTATACACAAGGTATCCCAAATGATATGTTTTGCCCCCTGAAGAGGGCCTTTCCCAATGCATTTTTCTTTTAGCTCATTGAATTTCTTCTGTAATTGATTCCTGTCCTGCAGTATTTGTTTTTTGCTTTCACTTACTTTGGCCAATTCAGCTTTCATCTTTTCATTCTCTGCTTTCAAATCTTTGATTGCTTCTTCTTTCAAACTCACCTGGGACATTGGCACCAACAAATCATCAGTAGAGAAATCATCTAATGGCTTCTGGATATTTACAATAGACAAGTCCTCACCGATGGGAGTCTGGCTCATCAACTCTTCCATAATCTCCTTCTCTTCATTCTGATATTTTTTCATTAAGGAGATTTGGAATAATAGTTCCTCCCTTTCGGCTTCCCACTTCTCTTTTTCTTCCTGTAGCTCCCCAGCTCTTCCTTTATACTCTATCATTTCTTGATGGACTTTATCCTTCTCTTCTTGGAGAGCTAGTAACTCAGATGACTGAACATGTTCAGCACCTGGGATCTTCAGTTTCTTCTTCAGGACCTGGAGTGCATTGTCTTTTTCCTCTAACATCCTTTTGACTGCTTGGGTACTGTCCGAACTAGCAATGTCTGTTTGCAGCTTCGTAATCTGAACAACATTTGCTTTATTTTCCACTTTCTCATGTTTTAATTGAATTTCTAATTTGTCTATCAAAACTTGCAATTTATTAATCCTCACCATGGCTTGTAGTAAGTCTGAGTAGATGATATCGCTGGTCTGTTTGTGAAGTTGAATTTTATCCGGAGTGCTGATTTTGTCTAGCCGGATCTCCATTTCAGACATTTTATTGTCGCTTACCATAGCCATTTTAAATGTATTTCTCTCAACATCTCTAGCAGAGGCTAGAGAGGTTTTTGAACTGTACAAACTTCTCACCTTCGGGAGCAAATTTCTCGTCTCCTCCATAGACTGTTTCCTCTTCTCCATGTAGCTGGCTTTGAGCTCTTCCTTCGACTTAAACACGTGGCATAATTCCGAACTGTCTACATCACCCTCCACATTTTTAAAAGAGAATTGACTTACTTGCACCACTTTCATGGGAACTAGGGCAACCTTCTTGGAACCATCAGAAACTTCCTCATATACAATTTCACCACTTTCAAGTAGCTTTGCCCTTTTATGGGGACCCTCTTCGTCTACATCCATACTCTCAGTTTCAGACAAACTCCTCTTGACCACAATACCAGCACCTTCTGTTATTTGGGTAACTGTGACAGGTATAGTATGTGTCTCCTCATCAGAATTTGACTTGTCAGTACACTGCAGCAAATTGGCCATTTCATCTAACCCCTCAATAGCCTGATGCTCAAATGGTTTATTCTTGTTGGCCTGTTTTCTCAATGAGATCACATGGTGGGGGTCGTAATTCATATTTACATCTTTTATGAAATCCATATTCTCCAACAACTTTTCTATAAAAGCCAGGGCGCCTTTACCTTTAAAAATGAAAGGGCCAACTTTAAGTGGAAATTTAATGTTTGAAGATTTTTTGAAAGCACCAAAGTGCTCTTCCTCAGACAGCAATCTTTGCCTCATGAACTCTAGTGTGAAAATCCTTGGGGTCAAGAAGGAGGGTAGCCTATAAGGCTGACCAGTAAATCCATATACTCTTAACACTGTGTAACCTCTGTACAGGAACCAATCACCCACCCGATATTCGGGTGAAGACTACATTAGGCATCTCATCTCATCCAGAACACGGGGCAGGTCCTCATCGAATAACATTTTGCACATTTCAGACATGATCGAATTAGAAAATTCAAACATGTTTATTTTCTTGGGCAAATCAGAAGAGCATAGAGTACTTAAGAATTTCAATTCAGTAACATTAGAGCATAATAGCATGTTAAGAAAGTATGTTTGAAACCTAAAGAACTGGACCTTTGGAAACTCAGTCAACTGAAGGTGGATCGCTTCGGCAAGGTATTCATCTAAATTAAGCACAGGGACTGACTGGGACTCAGGGCTTAAAGAATTTATTCTTAATAAGAAACCAAGGATGACATCACCTACATGACAATCATCATCTAGACCTAACACTTGACAGACCAGAGACATTACCAATTGCACTTCAGTCCTAAAAATGTGTAAGGGGTAAGGCAAGAAAAGGCCTTCAAGGGACTGACCTTCCTTCAGGATACTTGACCATAATTGACAGCGACTTTCACTTTCACAATTTTTGAAAAATTCAGCAAGGACAGATTCATTTACAGACTCACGATTTACAGGGTAATTTTCGGGCAAACTAAGGTTTTCTCTGACGACTGAAGCATCAATTTTACACAGTATTTTGGACGCGGAATGACTCACAATAATCCTCTGAGAGGGAGAATAGTTCACCACACACCACTCGGCAAATTCCAGGAAGTGGAGGGTTTGCTCAAGGGCGAAGTGATACAAAAAAGACTTGCATACATTCAGAACGTCATTCCCCTGTGAGTAATAAGACCACAACTTCTCTTTACTGCCGGACACGCTCCCTGTGGATAGGAAGGGGTCACACACGCCCCTGTGTCTGTCTACTAAAAAATCCTCTCTGTCATCCACGACCTGACCAGACACTCGAATTTCTCTCCCTTGGTCCATTACTTAATTCACAATGGTAATTGGACGAATGAGTTATAGGGTTCAAGTCCTACCTGGCTTACTGTGGAGGCGTGTGCTTGGAGCGTGCCTAAAACTGACAAATGGAAGCTGCCAAATCGCCAAGTCCTTTTCGCTGGGTTCCGAGCAAATAAAATAATCATTGGAGAGGTCAACCTTGCCTTTATAGAACTACACAATTCGCCACGTGGACAGCATTTATTTTCCGCAACCACCATCTATTCTTAACTTCCGTGCACTTCTATTTTCCAGCTTCATTCAAGACCCTAGATCTGATTTCTCTTTAATTTCTGGCCTTTGGATCGCGTGCCACGTACCTCGTTCCGCCAGGCTTCTTGGTGATAAACAACGTGCCAGTCTCCGCCCCGGAATGATCTCCCACCGTCGATGAAACCGCCTTTTATCACCCGCCGTCAGATCGGGAAAGAGATATCCAAATCCGCTGAGTTTCCTGACGCAATTCCTCATGCAAATTCAAGTTTCGGAATCCCTCAAAGCCGTAGATGCAACCAACCTTTATTCGTGAGCCATTGGATCGGGTGACACGTACCAAATTTCGCTAGGCACTTCGGAATTATCCACCGCGCTAGTTCACTCTCTGAAAATCATAATAGTTGTTGATTTGATTCACTTTGATTTTCAACTGTCAGATCGATCACCGGATAACTCATTTCGCTGGGTTCTTTAGGTTTATTGGTCATGCAGGTTTTAGTTCTGGAATCAATCTCAACCGTGGATGTGATCCGACTTCACCTCTCCGCCATTGGATTGAGTAGCATGTATCTGATTCCACTGGACTGTATTACTTTAACCAAGATGAAACTTCACGAAGCAGATTGGATATAGACCGTGGATCTGCCCGAAACAACTTGATGGCCGCTGATCCGTGCTCCCGATAAGTGCCCGGACAAACCTTTATCTTCCTTGCATCTCTGAGGAGCGGAGAGAATATCAGCCATTGATTTTCTTCCTTCTTCCATCGCGGCTTAGGATCTTCGTTGACTTAATCGCCTTTTTGCCTATAGTCCCATTTTTACAATATATCCTTTAACCAAAGTATCCAAACGACCATTATTTTTCTTTCTGCACCATGGTCTTTCATCTCCTTGATAAATAATGGTGTTAACAGTGAGCAAGTGGTGCAAGAAGAGCACCCAATTAGGGTCACTGTTAGTGAGGCACCAGGACCCGTGATTACTTACTCACGTACAGTAAGTAGAAATGTTATTTTGGTTTTGGAATTTGAACAATTGTACGTAGAATTTTTAAAGGTTGGTAAATTAACTTACAAAATTTGGTTTTTCTACAATCTCCGCTGATGCGACCTATCCCTCTTGTTCAGCGATGGGGATCACCAGTGAGCAGTCGAAAAAGAAAGCTACACTTCTCCGAAGACTCTGGCAATGGCAGCAAAAGGGGGGATAACTAGAATAAATATATAGGGGGCATACATAGATGTAACTTTTTGTTCATATGTACACACAGATGTACTTTTTGATCCACTATTTTGTATTATGGCCATGTGGCATGGCAATTTTTGTAACATTATTTCTATGCATATATAATATAAAGCAAGGTTCAAATTTATACATATATGGTTGACTTGATATTGGAACATGATATGGTTGACTTGATCTTGGAACATGATATGTGTGGTTCACCTATGTGATATAATGATATGTGTGGTTCACATGTGTGCTAACTTAAATGAATTTCCAATACTTAAAGGAAGAATTTACGACTCATCAACTTTTTAACATTATGGCTATCCTCAACTTTTTAACATCATAACCATACCATACATTAAGTAAATTAAATACACTAACAATCATAAAAATATGTCATGCATGGATGTGTAATATATATCATATCATACCCTACAATACCCTATGATACTAACATCATACAATTCTAACATACAATAACATACCCTACAATACCCTATGACACTAACATCATACCATACTAACATACAATAACATACCCTACAATACCCTATGATACTAACATCATACAATTCTAACATACAATAACATACCCTACAATACCCTATGACACTAACATCATACCATACTAACTATTATAGCTGATTTTACCACTCCAGGTGAATCACACTTGTATGGCCTTTCCCTTGTCCCTCTGCAGACTCCTTAGACCCCTTGGACCATTTTTTGTCCTTTGATGTTTCCTTGACCATCCCTAAAAACATGTGTAAATTCATATACGCGACTTTTAAACCCTTAATCGCGTATATACGTGGGTTTGACCACTAAAATTGTGTACATCGAGATGTGTACAAAATCCAAATCCTTTTCGAGTTTTCCTTGACATGGATCTGACTCACTTGACTCCTAGCCTTCCATATGCCTTGAGATCGCTCGGATTCGACCTTTCATTACCCCTTTGAAAAGCTATATAAGGAACTCTTTGGTACATTGAAGGCATATGAGACAATTGAGAGCAAAGAAATTATAGTCCATTGTTGCTGGAACTTGTGCTTGAGTCTACATCCCTTTGTCCCTTGGAGCACTTTTGTGTTCTTCCCAAGCTTTCCTTTTGGTTGTGAGCTTGCTATCGAGAGATGGAGGATTGAAGTGGTGGAGGCCCAAGTGGGGGATTCAGTTTCTTCGATTCGTAGACGTGCCGACAGAGGTTGTATCCATTGTAATATCTAATTTTATATTAATAAAAATATATTTTCCTGTCCAATAATGTATGTTTGAATGAATATTTTATCCATGGGATGATTTCAAATGCTCATACATTGTTGATTATATATGCTAGAATAGATATAACACCAATATATATACTATGCTTGTCTTGTTTACTTGTTGTTGAGGACGTGATTAATCAATTCAAGCTGAAGTTGGAAAGCTCAACAGGGATCTACTTCAACCGTCCGGAATAAGGTACGAGGTCTGATCCTTTAGTGTTAGATATTTAATTTCTACTGCATATTGGAAAGGATTGATTTATGGAGTCAAGCTATCTGTTGTGGTACCCCAAGCCATAGGAATTTCTCTCTGTAACAGAATTGGCGACTCCATTGGGGAGTTCCTAGTAGTTATCCTTTGGGGGTTTTCTATCGGCATTCAATGACTTTGAATTGCTCTTTTTCTCTTGTTTCTGTGTCGGTTCTGGGGGCATGTTTTCCTGGTAGTGTCTGATTGGTGTGAAGTTTGTCTTAGCTTGTCTGTTTGCCTTTATTTTTATGCACCTTTCTTCCTGTACACGAGTTTTTAACTCATAGTCTCATATATACGCGGGTTTATCTGCTATTTCTGCGTATACATGCGGGTTTACTACGAACAGTAGCGTATGCCCTTAGTTTTTCCTTCTAGAGGAAGTTGGATGGTTGATGGGTGAATTTTGATCATTGTTGAGTCTCCTTTGATACTGCTAGAGTCTGTATACATCTCTGTTTCTGACCATAGGCATTTTTTTAGGGTAAAATTTCTGTTTTAAGAATGTTCTTGTCATTGCATTTTCGATTTTTTGTTTGGGATTAGTGCATTAGTTTTCTTTTACCTTAGCGCTTTGCTTAAGTGTTGCTTGAGTGTGCTTTTAGAGTCTAAGGGTTGTAGAATCATTCTTTTGCTTTTATATCTCATTTTATTTCAAAAAATCTAAAATATTTGCCTATCATCATGCATTGCATATTGCATTTTGCATTGTACTTGCATTAGATTTGCTTTAGAGTATTAGTCAGGACAGGATTTCATATAGGAAAGCTTGCATTTATCATTTGAAAAAAATTGTGCATTTCACGTAGTAGCATACCCTGTTTTTCATGGACACAATGCATTTGCATTGATTGTTAGGTGTGCATTTTACTTCATGTTGTGTCATAACACCCGTAGTTGCACGACCATATCCCTCTTTTGAGTAATAAAGCCAATTAAAATCAACGCTTAATTAAAATGAACTACACTATTTTATTTGATAGGGTTTACCAACAAGATTAGGTTTTAGGGTCTTGGAATAGTTCATTGTGAGTCAATTCTCCAAGACCACTAAACAACAACATGTATGTGTCTGTCTAGGTGAGTGTGTGAAATTCCTTGGTATAACCAGTGTTTCTCAGGATCCCCCTCTCAAAAGGGAGTTAAGCATGAGGCAATGTGATTGGTTATTGATTGGGATGACCCCTAGTCATAATTGAGTAGCACCGGAGATATTTCCAGGATTGTATTCATATCTGGGGGCTCTTTCGATATTTTCGGGCTTTTCTACCCTACCCATACAGTCAATCCTGCCTGCAACTGTCCACTTGAGCATTGATTATATTGAGGTGACCTTAGTGGCCTTACTTAGGATATCGAGAGGGTACTTTGCAGGGGTTATTCTCCAGGTGTCCCGGCCAGGTTGGGGTCGGACAGCACAGTCGCTTTACGCGTTGAAGCTGAGGGCCACAATAATTGGTTACATACCTCCACTTGTTGTGTATGGGAGTCTCAAGCCTCTCATAGGTGAGACATACCTGCTTCATTCGGGAGCTCACTTATCCTACCCTTGATTTCTTGTATTTGGCTTTAGATTTTATTGGTGATTTCTCTGTGCACGTTAGCTTGCCTAGGGTTTGCGTAGATAGAGAGTGTTTTGTATTTTTTGAGTCATTGTGGATTTGAGTGCAGCTCCTCACCATTCTTGTCGTTTAGCAGGACTTCTGCCTTCTACGTCTCCTCCTCCTTTGGGAGAGAGAAATATATAGTGCAGGTGGACTACTTTGCACATTGATTCACACACCATGGGAGACCACGTTGAAGGTATTCTTGAACCACCTTCTCCCATTCATGTGGAAGATGGGGAGTTTACTCCTAACTATGGTCCTTCACCCGACTTGACTGATTTAGGTCCTATGGTTTCTGAGATAGGAACCTTTCATGATAGACCTACTTACTCTAGGGTTGATTCCCCATTGACCCATCACCAGTATGGAATGTCGGAGGATGATGAGACTCATTTCGAACCCGTGAGCACTAGTTATGGTAGTTATGGTATGTCTGGTTTTCCTACACATGATTTGGCATTTCATGTTGAATCTAAGTTTGATCCTAGCACTATGCCTGGGGGCACTCTCATTCCTTACCATGCGGAGAGGTTTGGGAGCACAAGTCACATTGCACCTTCCATCCCAGCGGTGGAGGCTACATCACATATTCCTTCTTGGTCTAGGGTTAGTGATCCTATTAGGATACCAGATCCGAGATGAGTGACTATAGGGGATAACACATACATAATTACTCAGGTCCCTCCATCCTCTGTCCCTAGTTCTTTGAATTTTCACCCTCCACTTCATTCACGTGGTCCTGCGGGCCAGAACATTGCTGCAAGTTAGGTGCATACTGTGGTTACTAGACCGATTATGTCTCAGGTTTACATACCGCCCGTTGCTTCGGGAGGTTATGTTCATACTTCTAGAGGTCATGTTACTACTTTTGAAGCGTATATCCCTACTTTTGGTATGTATATTCCTACTTCCGGAGCGTATATTCCTACCTACGGAGTGTCTCATGGGACATCGCATGCGATGAATTGTGGACCTTATTATGGGATGCAATATGGACAGGGTTCTTGACCTTATGGGTGCGGGTATCAAAAACCTGCTTACTCTCCAAATTACGGCTTTGTAGCTCCAAATAGTCAAGGTACACCACACTATAGTGCTTCCATGCCACCCTATATGGGTCAAATGGGAGGAGGGCACTATGGCCAAGGCCATGGTGGTAATTAGACCTATGTGAATTAGAACTATCAGGGAGTGGTCCATCAACTTCATCATCCTAGGCTCCCTTTCCTCACAACACTGAATCATTCCTGAATTGTCAAGATTGACGAACGATCCTGTAGCTCATGACCCGGCTTGGCCGACTGTCCCTACTAAGCTTCCCTCGGACATACCCAAGTTCAAGGGCAAACCGGGAGAGGATCCGAGTGAACATGTTACTACCTTTCACCTATGGTGCTCTTCGAATTCCTTACACTAGGACTCAATCCGTTTAAGGCTGTTTCAACGCACCCTTACAGGGCCTTCCGTGAAATGGTATATAGACCTACCTAGGGGGGCAGTCGCTTTGTTCGATTACCTAGTGATGAATTTTCTTAACCACTTCCAGCTACTAGTGTGTTATGACATTGGTACTGAACTCTTGTCGACATTTTGACAAGATAAAGCCACACATATCTCGGATCATATCCAAGAGTGGCGTAGATGGAAGAGGTTAATTAAAGCCTTTATACCGCTGGAATTCCTCCTTGAATGGTTCCTTAAGTCGTTATTGTCGTATATAGTGAAGAATGTTTCTACATCCAGAGTGCAAAATGAGGAACAAGCCATTTTTAGGGTGCAGCAACTGGATTTTATTTATGCTCAGTTCGGTTTGTTATATGAGATTATTCCCAATGCTCAGCATTCTAGTTTCGACCCCAAATTTAAACCTGGACCACATGTCGATGACATTGTTGGTTGTGCGAGTGCTAAACCTACGGATTCGGTTGCAAAACAAGTTAGTAAATTGTCAATAAACCAATCTGCTTCGGGACAAGCCACGGCTTCATCTCAAACCACCCAAATGGTGAGTGTGCTTTCAGTGCAATCGTTGGACCAGAAGGGTAACCAGCAGCCCGAACGGAATAAAAAGAAGGGTAAAAATAATCGTAAGGGTGGGAATAGGAAAGAGAATGCTAATAATGGCAAGAACACTTGTGATGTTGGGGGGGACAAGCAAGCTAAACGTAAGGTTAAATTCCCTTGAAAGTTGTGTAAGGACGATCACATCACTTACTTGTGCCCTCGTATCAATGAAGCCTCGATATTCTTGGCACAGGGTCCAGCTTTGCTGACTAACCCTTTACCTCACAATCAAAATATGAACTCAAAGACCCATGATCAGTCTGGTGGTGATCAATATCCGCCAAAGGGTAGTGTTCGTGGTTGCATTAACATGGTTCGTGCTGCAAAAGTTGTGACCTATGCAAAATACTATGGTTCATCACAACCCAACCTAGGAAAGGAACTTGATCCACCAGCACTCCACCAGGGACTCCTTTGCATATTGAAAAACCTGGGGATAAACCTGAAGCTACACCTCACATTCCTAAGGGAGTCCTTAAGCGTTTGGGGCACAAACCTAATGCCCGAGCCGCTCAGAACTATTCAGTTGTCAAGGATTTGGACCACACTCCTTGTGCGATGTCTGCACTGGAAGTGCTTCAGAGTTGTCCTTCGCAAATGAAGGCTTTGGTTTCCGCCCTTGGTGTGAACGATGATAATTCTTCCTCCATGATTAAATTTGAAACCGCAGGACTTCAGCCTCGCTTGCCTTACTATTTGTCTCTTTTGATTCATGTAGAATGTCTTAACATGGCCGTCAAGCGCACTGTGATTGACAAAGGCGCTGCTGCTTCTGTGATGTCTTTATTGTGTTGGAAGGGTTTAGGTTCCCCTGAGTTGTCTAAATAAGCGACCATGTTAATAGCGTTCGATGGGATATCATTTAGGCCACACAGGATTCTCCCTTCCCTTAGGGTCCATTTGGGAGGGAAGACCGTTGCGATAGAGGTTGAGGTGGTTGATGTGCCCCTTGACTACAATCTCTTGCTAGGTAGGAATTGGATGTACAGTATGCAAGCTGTAGCTTCTTCCCTATTTTTCATTGTGTGCTTTCCATTTAACGGGAAGAAAGTTATGATTGATCAAATGTCATTCAAGAATCCGTCAGTTACCACATCTTAGGGAGCTTCGATCCCGATTGTAGAACACTCTCAGCCGACAACTGGGAGTGTGGGCATGGGCATGTATCCATCCCTTATGGGAAGCTTTAGTTTCCCTGCACCTATCCTTATGATAGGTTCTAGTTCCGGTGAGGCTTCGACATCTATAAGGTCGGTGTCTTTTCGCACGAGTCATATGGAAGATCCTTCGATCCTTCCTACACCGAATACTTCGAGTGAACCCATCATGATGGATGTGCCATTACCTGCAACTATGGTAGCTTATCAAGCTAATCTAGAGTGTGTTGCAGAGCCCAGTCCTTCCTCTTCATGGATGGAGGAGGACCCTTATGTGCTTCCAGCATGGGCAGTGCAGTATTCTCACCCGCACGACTGCCTTGATAGTGTTTTCCCTTCAGATGAAGCGATTATTGAGGCCATGTCGAGAGTTGAGCCACCATGGGAGGAACTCCATCATAGATCTTATTTTCTTCCTGAGCTTGACTGCTTGGAGCATGAGGACTTTAAGGCGATTCTTAGTGAGAGAGTTGGTATTCCTATGGTTCCATTAAGCTCTCCTGGTCCAATGGCTGATGGAAACATGGAAAACATATATTCAATGATTCCTATCAATATCTCTCGTGATCCTAGTAGGATAGAGAATGTCTATATTGGGGCAAAATGTTCCCATGCTGAGATTCTAGAATACACCGAACTATTTAAAGAATTTCATGATATCTTTGCTTGGTATTATGATGAAATTCCATGTATCGACCCTCGGATTGTCGAACATGAGATTAAGACTTATCCCAACACTAAGCCTATTCGGCAACGCTTGCGTGCGGTGAATCCTAGGAAAGCACTCGCGATTAAGGCAGAGATAGAGAAACTGTTGAAAGATGATTTTATCTATCTTGTTCCCTTGACGGAGTCAGTTTCAAACCCCGTTCTAATGGATAAGAAGCAGGGAGCGATCCGCATATGTACTGATTTCCATGCTTTGAATCATGCCTATCCTAAGGACAATTTTCCCACACCATTTATTGATCAGATTTTGGATGAGTGTGCTGTTAAATTTTTATATGCTTAGCTAAAACATCAGTATTTCATTTCATTTTCATAACAAAATCATATAAGTAGGATCACTGAAAGAAACAGTATCACAAGAACAACACAGATTTATCCTAGGAAACCCTAAAGGGAAAAACCCAGCAAAATCTTCCTCAATATAGATGCCCAAAAAGAAAAAAGTTAAAACCAACAAGGAGATCAAATCCTGATCCTCCTCCTTCTCCAGCTGCTTCTCTCTCTCCACTAATGCGCTACACAAGTGAGAGTGTGTGTCTCAAATGAGGAGCACTACACCTCTATTTATATTCATCCGTTCACTTAAGTTAACTCATTTGACATGTAGGCTCGAGTTAAATCATGTAGGCTCGAGTTACACATGTAGGCTCAAGTAACCACACTGGGGTGCTAATGACCCACCTTTACAATTAGAGGGGACTACCTCATGAATCTTATTAGTTCTTTCGATTAGGAGCATCGAGGTACAATGTGATACAAGTGTTTCTCCCGGTAGGACCATCAGGGACCACAAAAAGATACATATAGAATATTCTTCGAAGTTACAATATTTCAACACTCCCCCTTAATGAGAAGGGTATTCTACAGCAACATCAACAACAACAAGAGTAGAGATAGGGGACATCATCAAAATCAGTAGGGTAACACATCTATAAATCATTGGAAGCTTTTCAACATCATGTAGTCTTCATCTTCAATCTTCAGTCTTCATCATCAGCAACATCTTCAGTCTTTGATCAGCAACATCTTCAGCATTTTGATCTTTCAATTAGCAACGACATCTTCAGCACTTGGACCTTTCGATCAACAACATCTTCAGCACTTTGAATTTTCGATCAGCAACAAAATCTTCAGCACCTTGACCTTTCGATCAGCAGCAACATCTTCAGTACTTTGACCTCTCGATCAGCAATATCATCATCAACACTTTTCCCTTTCGATCAGCAGCAACATCTTCAGTACTTTGACCTCTCGATCAGCAATATCATCATCAACACTTTTCCCTTTCGATCAGCAGCAACATCATCATCATCATATTCTGATCTGTCCATCATAATCATCATCACATTCTGATCTTTCAATTAGAAACATCATCATCATACTCTGATCTTTCGATCAGAAACATCATCAACATACTCTGATCTTTCGATCAAAAACATCATCATTATACTCTGATCTTTCGATCAGAAACATCATCAACATAGAAACATCATCATCATACTCTGATCTTTCGATCAGAAACATCATCAACATACTCTGATCTTTCGATCAAAAACATCATCATTATACTCTGATCTTTCGATCAGAAACATCATAATCATAGTGCATCATCATCATACTCTAATCTTTAGATCAGTACGTCATCATCATCATACTCTGATCTTTCTATCAGTATGTCATCATCATCATACTCTGATCTTTCGATCAGTACGTCATCATCATACTCTGATCTTTCGATCAGTATGTCATCATACTCTGATCTTTCAATCAGTACGTCATCATCATCATACTCTGATATTTCAATTAGTACGGCATCATCATCATCAGCAACAACCTGCAATCCACAACTCAAAGACAAAAAATCTTTGGATCACTTTTGGACTTAAAGTCTAGGGATGATACAATCCCACCACATTCTCAACAACCGAAGTTACCGAATTGATTACGGGAGAATCGGTCCCTATCACTTTAGGACTAATTCCAAGGATGATGCAATCCTACCACATTCTCAAGGACCGAAGCCACCAGATTGATTACGGGAGAATCAGTCCCTATCACTTTAGGACTATGTCCAAGGATGATGCAATCCTACCACATTCTCGAGGACCGAAGCCACCAGATTGATTACGGGAGAATCAGTCCCTATCACTTTAGGACTATGTCCAAGGATGATGCAATCCTACCACATTCTCAAGGATCGAAGCCACCAAATTGATTATGGGAGAATCAGTCCCTATCACTTTAGGACTATGTCCAAGGATGATGTAATCCTACCACATTCTCGAGGACCGAAGCCACCAGATTGATTACGGGAGAATCAGTCCCTATCACTTTAGGACTATGTCCAAGGATGATGCAATCCTACCACATTCTCGAGGACCGAAGCCACCGGATTGATTATGGGAGAATCAGCCCCTAACACTTTAGGATTATGTCCAAGGATGATGCAATCCTACCACATTCTCGATGACCGAAGTTACACCAGATCTATTCTGAACTGAAGTTCAAGGATGATACAATCCTGCCACATTCTCGATGACCGAAGTCATCGGATCACTTCTGGACATATGTCCCAGGATGATACAATCCCTCTTCATTCTTGAAGACTGAGGTCTCCAGATAAATTTAGGGAAAGTTCCCAGGGATGATACAATCCCACTGCATTCTCGAGGACCGAGGTCACTGGATCACTTTAGGGAAAGTGCCCAAGGATGATACAATCCCACCACATTCTTGAGGACCGAGGTCATCGGATCTATTATGGAGAGATGTCCTGGGATGATACAATCCCTCCTCATTCTCGAAGACCGAGGTCTCTGGATCACTTTAGGGCAAGTGCTCAGGGATGATTCAATCCCACTGCAACATCACTACTCCCCCTTTCGAGGAAGGTCTTTCCGAACAACACCAAGCTTGTCTTGAAAGTGTTCAAACTCTACTCGAGGCAGAGGCTTCATCAATACATCATCATCCAAACCATCATCATCTACATCTTCAGTATGTGAATATTGAACTATCACCATCTGTATCTCCAATATGTGTATACTGAAAGCATAATCATCTATATCTTCAGTATAGAAATACTGAAAGCATCATCATCTCTATATTCAGTATAGAAATACGGAATCACCATCATCTGTATCTACAGTGTGTAAATACTGAAATATCATCTATATCTTCAATATGGGAATATTGAAATCATCATCATCTATATCTTCAGTATGGGAATACTAAAATCATCATCATCTGTATCTTCAGTATGGGAATACTAAAACATCATCATCTCTATATTCAGTATAGAAATACTGAATCGCCATCATCTGCATCTACAGTATCATCATCTGCATCTTATCTTGTATGTAGAAATACCGGATTTCTATGTGTTACATCGGAACACAGGGTTCTTTGTCATCACAACTATGGTTATCACATAGAATCATTATAGTATCCATATTTAGGTCAAAGAGACCTGATATCAGCTTCTGAAGCCATATGGCTTCACAACTTAGTAGAGCAATCTACTATGTATTCTGCTTCAGCCGTGCTAAGAGAAACACTGGACTATTTCCTATTAAACCATCAACTCATAACAAACCCAAAAGCATCTACCTGATGTGATTTTCCTATCTGAGATACTTCCAGCTCAATCTGCATCTGTATAGCAATCCAATATGTAGTCACGGTTTCCATCATAGTATAGACCAAAGTCTATAGTCCCTTTCAGATATCTCATCACATGTTTTACAGCTACTAGGTGAACCCGTCTTGGTTGAACAAGATATTGACTTAAGGTGTTCATAGCAAAACAAATGTCTAGTCTGGTATTTCATAAGTACATCAATGACCCAATGATTTGTCTGTAATGAGTCACATCCACTAACTCTGATGAGTCATCAGCTAACAGCTCCAGGTTGAATTCCATGGGTGTGGCCATGGCTTTGCATTCCAACATATTGAATCTCTTCAATATCTCTATTGCATACTTTCTCTGGTTGAGAAATATTCCTTCTGAACTTTGCCATACTTCCAGACCTAGGAAATAATGCATTAACCCAAGGTCTTTCATCTCAAATTCTTCTGCTAGTTTCTTCTTGCTTTCCATGATCTATTTCTCATTCCATGTCAAGAATAAGTCATCCACATATAATAACAGGATGACAGGTTCATCTTCTACAACCTTGTATTAAAGGTTAGGATCGACTTTACTCTTGGCAAGGCCCATGCTCGTCAGGAAACTATCTATTCTTCCATACCAAGCTATGGGAGCTTGCTTCAGGCCATAGAGGGCCTTCTTCAACTTGCATATGTGAGTCCATCTGTCTTCAAATTCAAATCCTTGTGACTATTCGATGTAAAACTCTTCCTCAATAATTCCATTAAGGAAGGCTTGTCTTTACTTCATCATGGAAGAAACTACCATGATAGTTCTAAAGGAAGTGTACCTTACCTCCTGGAGTAAGTGTCTCTTCAGAATTAATTCCCTCTTAGACACAAGTCTTTCCTTACTTCTATCATCAACATATTTCATCTTGCAAATCCATTTGGAAGATACCACATTCTTGCTTTATGTTTTGAGTACTATATCTCAAACATCATTCTAGTATTCTTTCATCATAACATCTTCCATGAGTTTGTCTTGTCAGGTCATCAACATATCCTAGTCTTGTGCATTCAACCTTGAAGGTTGGAACCCACTTTACTCTTGGTAAAGTCTCGATCCATCACGAATCTATCCATCATGTCGTACCGTGTCGAACTCAGATATCTTCTCTAGTCACTCCCCTTGAAGTGGAGTATCATCTTCCCTCTTCATTCTGTACAGGTGGTTCTATGCTTGATATATACTGGTCAATAGAGTATGTCTATTCTTTCTGAGGCAAATCACGAACCTTGCTTTGTACACTTGTTCTTGTGGATCCATATGGAGGATACTATGTACTTCCCTTTATGTCTCGAAATCATATCGTATACATCATTCCCCATGATCAACTGTTATTCTTTGATCATAGCTTCTTTCATAGCATTCTTTTCTTCATCTTCAGTTATCTCTCATACCCATGGTGGTCTTCATCCTTCGAGGTGGATCTACCGCTCTCTGAAGCTCTTTCTTCCATCATGGTGTCTCTGACCCCGGGAGCTTCAGATTTTATTGCAGTGAATCTCGAATTGTCATCACTTGTTCTTCAGAACAAGTCTCATTCTTCTTGTAGGAGGTTTTATAGGACCTTCCCTACAATTCAAATGCACCAGCTACATGGTTAGAACTGTATAACAACAAATTCTTATGCATCATGCAACTGTTTAGCCAATACAACATTCATCCAAAACTTTCTAGATGCATTCCATCTCTATCATGACATTATTGAGATTGTGCACTAATCCAATATGTCATCAAGGTGGCTTCATTCTAGATAAGTAGCAATGGAGAGCACCATGAGCTACTTACCCATCACATGCATATTAGTAGTATACAGTCATTAATGCAAACAATCTATCATGCATAACACATCAACTGAATATAATCAAATGTATAACAAAACAATATCATGAAATGACAATTGAATACTTATATTTTATTTGTTTTGTGGGTAAAATCCATCTTGATCATTTCGCTTCATCATCTTCTTCATGACATCATCATTTCTTATTCAAATGATAAGATGGATAAGAGGTTCTTCAAGAATTGAGTTCTTCACATTCCTCATCGCTTAAGGGATCTTCTTTGAATGGTGAGAGCTTGATCTTCAATTGCTCCCATATTCTTCTTCTCTTCTTATGAGTCGAGCTTCTTCTTCTTCCCAGAGTCAATTGAAAGTAATCACTTCCTTCTGGAATACATTCTTCGCATGAATGAATCCCACGATCCTGGGAGACCATTCAAGGTGGCTATCACCACTTCTGCATTCTTTGCTTCTTCTTCTACTACTTCAAGATGTTTTGCATTATGGATCTTCACATTCTTCAACTGTTTTCTTAAAGCCATCTTCTGATTTATGTTCTTATCTTCAAATAGCTTGATCAAGGAATCAAACATATTTGATGTCTTTAGGGAAGAAACTTGTGGTACAAGTTGATCCATGATTGAATCAACAATGATCTTCTTGGCCTTGATCAAGTTCTTCTTGTGTAAGGCTTTGAGCCTCATCTCCATATGGAACTGGAACCTCTCTACTCATGTAGGTGTCCAATTCATTTTCTTCAGAGAGATCAAATACTTCCATGCTTGGAAGTTGTAAACTTCACCAAGCTTATCAACAAGCTGAAGTGATAGATCACTTTGAAATGAGAACCTCAAATTCAAATAGCAAAAGATTAGATCTTACCGATTTGAGGTGTCCGTCCCGCTTCCGGAGCTGGCTAATCTAGGGTTTGTCAGAGAAACCCTAATTTTAAAAACTTGGAATCTTTCAGATCTGATTGGATAGAAATATATATCTCTTCAAATGGAGCTGTCCAATGTACTCCTTTTTCTAAAAATAGTGGAGGAAAGCTCTCAGAATAGGAAGCCCTAGTTTTCCAATTTCTTCTGCAGAAATTCCTGTCACTACTTCTGTTATATCTCTGAAATTACAGCTCCTCTATGTCTGAAATTTCGTACTTAGGTAACCTCACATGTTCCTTATCCAAAAATACAGGTTTCATTAGAATTTGTTTCACCAATTGGGATTTATGATTATTTGCCCAAGGTGACCTGTTACAGGAGTGTTCAGAACAGTGAAGTTGTACAGCCTGCCACATGTCATTGTTTCATCTTCTAGCTCTAAAATTAGGACCACAGAAATTAAAGTCCATACTATTTCTGGAACATCTTCAGGAATTTAATTTGGACCTCTGTAGCCCATGCTATAGCAATTTTCCCTAGGTTTCGTGTTTAGGAATGAATTCTGGAGGAGGCTGGAACCCTAACTTTGACAGATCATATCTCCCATAATATAGCGAATCGGAGGCTGAAGTTTGGACACATTGTACATCAGGATTTTATATTCAAACTATACAATTTGTAGCTCTTGATCCTTCACCAATATTGGTATATAGCGAATGTACCAAAACGTATCAGTTTTAGTATTGAGGGTTTTTCTAGCTTGGGGTCAAACTAGGGTTTGAATTTCCCGGAGTTTCACCCAACCAAAAATCTTGATCCAGGTCTCTAAACTTCGATTTTGATGAGGAGAAAAATCCTATGTTAGGCTCACTCAAAAATTCCTCTTCAGTAAGAATCCCTAATTTCTCGCACCGAAAACTAAAAAATGCTCGGAATCGAATTCCGCTTCGACAGAAAGATGCACCCTTCAATGGAGAGTTAGCCTAGACTTCTTTTGTTGATCGATTGTGAAGAGAGAACCAAAAAGTAAGAAGCCCTAGCTTCTATAGCTTGTGGAATCTATCCTTTTCAGGTTAGCTCTGATTCCATGTTAAATTTTTATATGCCTAGCTAAAACATCAGTATTTCATTTCATTTTTATAACAAAAGCATATAAGCAGGATCACTGAAAGAAACAGTATCACAAGAACAACACAGATTTATCCTGGGAAACCCTAAAGGGAAAAACCCAGCAAAAGCTTCCTCAATATAGATGCCCAAAAAGATAAAATTTAAAACCAACAAGGAGATCAAAGCCTGATCCTCCTCCTTCTCCAGCTGCTTCTCTCTCTCCACTAATGCACTACACAAGTGAGAGTGTGTGTCTCAAATGAGGAGCACTACACCTCTATTTATATTCATATGTTCACTTAAGTTAACTCATTTGACATGTAGGCTCGAGTTAAATCATGTAGGCTCGAGTTACACTTGTAGGCTCAAGTTACACTTGTAGGCTCAAGTAACCACACTGGGGTGCTAATGACCCACATTTACAATTAGAGGGGACTACCTCATGACTCTTATTAGTTCTTTCGATTAGGAGCATCGGAGTACAATGTAATACAAGTGGTTCTCCCGGTAGGACCATCGGGGACCACAAAAAGATACATATAGAATATTCTTCAAAGTTACAATATTTCAACATGTGCGAGTAGCGAGGTTTTTTCCTTTATGGATGGCTTTTTCGGATATAATCAGATACAAATTAAACTTGAGGACCAACATAAGACTGCATTTATTTGTCCTTGGGGAAATTTTGCATATCATAAAATTCCTTTTGGCCTTAAGAACATCGGAGCTACTTTTCAACGGGCCATGACCTTGATTTTCCATGATCTCAAATCGATTATCGAAGTATTTTTGGATGACCTTGCTGCTCATTCTCGTATGAAAATGCGTCATTCCTATCATTTGAGATTGGTATTCGAAAGGTGCCGCCACTATTTGGTTAGGTTAAATCCTCACAAGTGCATCTTTTGTGTGAAGTCAGGTCGCTTATTATGATTCATCGTTTCTAAAGAGGGTATAAGAGTCAACCCTTTGAAGTTTGAGGCAATACTTCAGTTGTCTCCCTCGAGAAATATTCGTCATATTCAATGTTTTCAAGGCATGGAAAACTTCTTACGAAGATTCGTTGTCAATTTTTCCAATTTGACTAGAGGCTTCGTACATATTTTGAAGAAGGACACCACCTTTTTTTGGGATGAGCGAGCCCAGGAGTCCTTTGATGCGCTCAAGCAAGCCCTAGCATCGGCCCTGCTGATTAGTCCCCCAGACTATAGCCGTGATTTTTTACTTTATGTGGCCGCGTCCATGGAGATGATTGGGATAGTTTTGGTTCAAGAGGATGAGGAGCTCCAAGAGCATTTCATATACTATCTGAGCCGAAACCTTATTGACGCTGAGATTCATTATTCTCATGTTGAGAAGCTTGCTTTAGCTACCATACATGTGGTTCAACGATTGAGACATTATATTCTCCTTTGCCAGACCTTGGTTGTAGCCCATGTCAATCTGTTTCTATTCATCCTCACTCGAAGGATGATTGGGGGAAAATATAATATATGGATTGTCATCCTATAGGAATTCAATCTTGAGTTTGTTTCAGCAAAGTCGAAGAAATCGTTAATTTTTGCAGAGCTTATATTGGATTTCCCAAGTGAGGCCGAGGAGTTGGTTTGTGAAGATACATTTGTTGATGAACACATCTTCTTAATATCAACTTTATACCCATGGTATGGAGATATCATTATATATCTACAAACATTGAAGGTCCATACTCTTCTCTCACAGGATGAACGACGACGATTACATCACGTGTCTAAGAATTACCTCATAGTGGATAACACTTTATACTGCCATGGGGTAGATTCCATTTTACGTCGTTTTTTGACTCATGATGAGGCTGAGGTAGTGTTGAATGATTACCATAGAGGGGCGTGTGGTGGTAATTTATCTGGGCTTTCGACAGCCCAAAAAATATTAAGAGCGGGTTATTTTTGGTCGTCGATCTTTAAAGATTGTGTTGATGCGGTCAAGAGGTGCCACCCTTGCTAGGTGTTTGCATGTAATATGCGCTTGAAACCTACCTTTTTACATCCCATCATCACCGCCGGTCCCTTCACTAAGTGGGGGCTTGATTTTATGGATTACAACCCAAATTCAACTGGGGGCATCATCATATCATAGTGGCTATTGATTACTTCATGAAATGGCCTGAGGCTATGCCTACAGTTAAATCTGATGGTGAGACAGCCGCGCACTTCATATTCAACCAGATTATCACTCGGTTTGGGATTCCGAAAGAGCTTGTCACTGACCATGGCTCGCACTTTCAGAATTTTATGATGGAAGAGTTGGCATCAAAGTTAGGGTACAAGCAAGAGCATTCCTCCTCTTACTACCCTCAAGAGAATGGATAGGTCGAAGCAGTGAATAAATCACTCAAATCCATTCTCCAACGAACCATCGCACAGAGCAAGAATAATTGGCAAATCATGTTATATCCTGCTTTGTGGGCGTATAAAACCGCTATTAAGACTGCCACGGGTTTTTCTCCATATCAACTTGTACATGGAGTGGAGTCAATATTGCCGGTTGAATGCAAGATTCCTTCTTTGAAGCTAGTTGTAGAACTCTTAACAGACACTTCACCATTGGAGGAGCATTTGGTCCACCTTGAGCAACTTGATGAGCAGCGTTGAGATGCCCTGGTGGCTCTAGAAGTAAATAAACGTCACGTAAAGGTCCAGTACGATAAGTATGTCTGTCCAAGGAGGTTTATTGAGGGATACTTTGTCCTTTTGTGGGATCAACCGAAAGAACCCTTGGGGGCAGGAAAGTTTAACCCCATGTGGCGTGGTCCTTACGTCGTCAAACGTGTGTTAGAGAAGGGCGCTTATGAGTTAGTGGATTATGAGGGAAGGGCCTTGGCGGAGCCTAGAAATGGGCTCTATCTCAAGAAGTACAATGCATGATTTTCAGCCAAGGCTGGTTATTGTATATTATTGTACATTTTGCATAGTTAGGTCTTTTTCTTATAGTGATCGAGTTTGTGATTAGTTTCCGTTTATTTTGGCAGACGTCAAGGTAATATTCCACCTACATAGGATTCGTGGATGGTGTGAGCCATCACACTCAACACTCAGCCTCTGCTGCTTGGGTGATTTATACTCCTATGGGTCAGGTATTGTCTTCAGGAGGCGTATGTCTACAACCATCTTCAAACAATGTTGTTGAATATAGTGCCGTTATTGAGCTTCTACGAGATGCCATTTCACATGTCGTTCTCTCTCTTGAGGTACGTCTTGATTTGGAGTTAGTAGTGTCACAGCTTAATGGTTTGTACCATGTTAGAGATCCGACGTTATTAAGAAGGTTCTTACGTGTGAGATTATTAGAACGACAATTTGACAATAGAACATACATACATATTCCAAGAATTAATAATCAATTTGCTGACTCATATGCTAACTACGTGTTGAATTGGCATTTGTTTCATACACAATAAATTCATCACAAACACAAATTTTTACACATGTAAATAAATAAACCGATCATCATAAAAAAAATTATAAACATCCAAAATGTGGTAATACATAGTGTCATGATACAAAAATGGGGCTCTCGAGCCACCAAAATATAATACACGGTAATACAAAATGTGTCACTCCCAGATCTCTAAGCCTGTGGAGAAGGAGGGGGGTTGTGATCATGGAATGGTCACTACGGCTCTAGCTAGCCATCGAAATAATCGCACCCATGCTCGTGGTACACCCACCACCTGGCACTGCATAGCCTCAGGCAAGTCCTCAACTTGCGCCATGGGAACTCTGTGTGTCAGCCTAACAAAGTTGGTATGAATTCTCTGGAGCGTCCACTCCGCATCCACACTCATGATATTGTCTCCTCTTCCCCTCTGTCTGTGACGAGGGAAGCCTTCAGGCCATCGTGGTCCCACATCTGCATGCATATGGTAGATGTCACTATGTATTGTCACCCAAAAAATATGTCTTTTGATTCCATATAATCAGAAAACACAAAAAAAAATTAAATAATTCAAAAATTTAAAGAGAGGGTCGAGATTCATTACCTGTGTCACTGTATGCTGATCCGAGTGGTAGCGGCATGTCCGGGTCCCCCCGGAAATCTATCCCCACATAGGGGTAGTCATCGATGGAAACTATCTGTCATCGCCACCACGAAAATAAATCAGCTGGATAGGGGTTGGCCACCCTACCTCCCCCCAGTCTGTGCATCACATCCGCCCAACGTCGTTGGGCCAGATCTCAAACCCCGTGAAGAGGAACGTCAACTCTGGGGCTCAATCGTGGAACATGCTCGAAGAAAAACATGCTCAGTATGCTACTGAACCCGAAGTTCCACACTCTACCCATCTTACACTCACTAAGCTGATGTTTCATGTTGCTCAGTAGTGTAGTGCTCCAGTCATAGACCGTGGGCCTCATGCACTCCACTGCATAGAACATCAGAGCCCGCAAGGCCTGGTGGAGTGAATCCAAGCCTGCTATCCTACCCAATGTCAGTAAGATGGACTTTAGGCCCAGCACCTATATAGATTTGGTTGGGATCTGACTCCCCACCTTCTCCGTGTCTGGATAGTGGTACACCGCAATGTACTCATCGATAGGCAGGCCACCTCCGAGCCCACCGTGAGAACGAAGGTTCACTACTTCCCCTCATTGAGAAAGTCCAGTAATAAAGTATATGTCCTCCACCTCTATGGCAAGGGACATCCCATCTATCTGGAAAGACTCAGAGCCTAGATCCCAGTAATCCACCAGCATCTGCAATAGTCTTGGTTTGGACCTCAAGCCACCAAGACACCAAAACTTGTAGAGTCTGCATGCACGTAGCGCTTGTTGAGCCATTAGATAGGCCCTTACTGCCTCGTCTACATCACCATGTTCACGCTCTCTCCATTCTAGGACCATCCTGCACAAAAAATTGCAAGTTTTTCCATTAGATTACTCAAAAAATCTCATGCGCGGCCGCATATGCGACTGTTTGCCAAACAGTCGCGTATGTACGTGGTTTTGGGGGCATTTTCCGCATATATCTAGCCCTATACGTGGAAAAACCCTCGATTTTCGCGTGGGCCGTAGCACCCTTTTTAGATTGGCCTAGAAACCTCAAATGACCATGGAATTTGATAAAAATTGCATTGAAATGGAAGAGAAGAGCATGGGTAAGTACTTGGAAGAAACGGTAGTGGATTCTACCGGCTGAATCTCCCGAAATTCGCTATTGAAAATCTGAGCTCAATTGGGTAAAAATTTCAAATGTTTTATAATGTTTTGAATTTTTTACTATTTACAGAAAATTTTCAAATTTTTGAAAATTTTTACCCCCTTTCCTATAGTTTGGACTATTTCTAATCATTTTGGACCATTTTTGACCTAATTCTTGATGTAGGAGACCTTTTTGAGTGTCGTTTCAGCTGTTGGATTGACCTGTTCGTGTCGATCTTAGGTATCATGTCTAAACTGGCATATAGGTTAGGTTTCATCACCATTTACATTTTGCATGACCTTATGACCGTTACATCATAGCCTTAGGTACGAACCCACTCTATTATGTCATGGAACCTTCTTGTTGTTTTAGAAGTGGCATGATATGAGTGGTAGAGCTTGACCTTACATGGGTACCCTAGTTAGCGCCTTATTTGCATTTGGTGCCCATGCTGACGTTTTGTCCTTTAAGGTGTGGGAGTCCGTTGTATAATATTGCCATGACATTTCACAAGAGCCTCATACTCCTCTTGATCTTTTGTTGGCCTATTTCCTTCAGGACTCCCTTATTTCAAGTTGTAATTGCATTATCATGAGCTTTTCCTGCCTTATTGAGCCTTATGTCGGCTTCCTTGACATTGAGTTTCAGCCATATAGCCCGAGCTTGTCTCATGTCTAGCCATGCAAAGCCAGTTTATATATCCTTTGCATCTTGATTCCCTTTTTACCAGGAGGGGCTTTTCCCCCGAGTGTCGCTATCCTACATATGTATCCTTACACTGAGCATAGGTATGTTCCATTGCTTGGAACTAGTTTGTTTGCCCCTACGACACTCGTCTCCTCCTAGTCTGTAACTATAAAGCAATTTTATTCTTTTTCAATCTTTTTAAATATTTGAAAAAGTCCAAAAAAACAAAAAAAAACAAAAAGTCGGGCAAGGAAAGATGTTATCTTTTGGCATCTGTCGAGTCGTGTTTCCTTCGAACAAAGCACTGTATATCACATCCGTTGGTTGGGTTTGTAGTTTGAATTTAGGAGCTATAATTGTTTATCTGATTTTATCTCCATTGACTGGTTAAGCTTCCAGTCCCCATGGAGCCTCTGTCGATGCCTCCTGTGTCGCAGAGATGTCCCAGTTTGTATATCGAGTCTATGCTGCCTTTATTCAGTCACCATTCGTCGTTATGCTCTTGTTCGAAGGAAGTTGAAACCTGAGTCAGCCATTCCTCAGTTATCTTGACTTTGCATGTCAGCCATTCCTGTTACAGTTACTGGTTCGTGCACCTTATGATCGAGTCCTTCCACATTATACAGCTTTGTTGAGTACCTCATGTTGGATGATGGGGGATGCCTTAATTCCCTCCTTCCAGCAGATTTCATCCCATCGACTTCAGATCATTTCTTCTGGGATTGGAATCTAGAGTCATTTTTGAGTGCCTTGAGACTTGCAGTCATCAGTGGAAGGTTCTCTTGCCATCGACAGTCTTTGGGAATACATCAATGTCCCCTGATCGATGGATCCTCTCAAGTGTTCAACCTCAACACATTTATTCACACTTGTTAGTTTGCACTCTAGTACCTTTATTCCCATTTTCATTATCGGTGGGTGATCTCGCGTCTGTTAATTGTATACATCAATGACCGGTAATCAGACGATGGACTACTATGTTCGACCTCGACACCTCTATTCGCGTAGTAGGACATGTACTCGTAGTGGTTTGTGTAGAAGACCTTCCAGATTGGTGGCATCTCTTATATGATACCTCCTTGATCGTGCCAGTGTTCATGAGATTTCAGCTCTCGTGACTTGATTCCAATGTATGTCAGACATATTCATCCATTATGGAGATCTTGGTCCTTTATATATCTTCATCATGGAGATTTTGATTTATGTATATTGTACATGGCGATGACCACTTATGTGATATCTTGTATCATGCCTATTCATGGCCATTGTACTCTTATGTATCTGGGACTGCTATATATATTTGCAGTATGTGCAAAGTTGTATCATTGTACTATGCTGATTGGGTGGCTGGTATTCCATTTGGGATCCTTCATCACTCCACTTCTGGGATGGACTTATAATGTATTTCGGCCATCGTATGACCCCTCTGACCTCACACATTAGGGGGCATCTGTTATAGTTGATTTTACCACTCCAGGTGAATCACACTTGTATGGCCTTCCCCCTGTCCCTCTGCAGACTCCTTAGACCCCTTGGACCATTTTTTGTCATTTGATGTTTCCTTGACCATCCCTAAAAACATGTGTAAATTCATATACGTGACTTTTAAACCCTTAATCATGTATATATGCAGGTTTGACCACTAAAACTGCGTACATCGGGATGTGTACAAAATCCAAATCCTTTTGGAGTTTTCCTTGACATGGATCTGACTCACTTGGCTCCTGGCCTTCCATATGCCTTGAGATCGCTCAGATTTGACCTTTCATTACCCCTTTGAAAATCTATATATGGAACTCTTTGGTACATTGAAGGCATATGAGAGAATTGAGAGCAAAGAAATTATAGTCCATTGTTGCCGGAACTTGTGCTTGAGTCTGCATCCCTTTGTCCCTTGGAGCACTTTTGTGTTCTTCCCAAGCTTTCCTTTTTCTTGTGAGATTTCTATCGAGAGATGGAGGATTGAAGTGGTGGAGGCCCAAGTGGGGGATTCAGTTTCTCCGATTCGCAGACGTGCCGACAGAGGTTGTATCCATTGTAATCTATGATTTTATATTAATATAAATATCTTTTCTTGTCCAATAATGTATGTTTGAATGAATATTTTATCCATGGGATGATTTCAAATGCTTATACATTGTTGATTATATATGCTAGAATAGATCTAACACCAAGATATATAGTATGCTTGTCTTGTTTACTTGTTGTTGAGGATGTGATTAATAAATTCAAGACGAAGTTGGAAAGCTTAACGGGGATCTACTTCAACCGTCCGGAATAAGGTACGAGGTCTGATCCTTTAGTGTTAGATATTTAATTTCTATTGCATATTGGAAAGGATTGATTTCTGGAGTCAAGCTGTCTGTTGTGGTACCCCAAGCCATAGGAATTTCTCTTGGTGTTCATGAAAGCCTAGTTGGTGCATGCAAATTGGTGTTCATGAAAGACTAGTTGGTGCATGCAAGTATTGGTGATCATTTGTTTCTAGTTCCCTCTCCTAACTTTCATGATTGCTCACTAAACCCTAGTTCCATCTCATACCTTAGTAACCCTAGTTGGAGCATGCAAATTGGTGTTCATGAAAGCCTAGTTGGTGCATGCAAGTATTGGTGATCATGTGTTTCTAGTTCCCTCTCCTAACTTGCA
>LPNX011052912.1:86296-91296 GCA_001517045.1 Pseudotsuga menziesii
GTCATAAGAAACTCTTACCTGCATGGGTCTTACTTACACCCTTGACATGACCAATTTGGCTGGTCCTTTGCAGGAGATTGCAGCATTTTCTCACCAACTTTTGTTATGGAATCGTTGCCTTATCCCTTCTCCATAGGGTTGCTGGTCTCATTCATCAGCATCAGCAACATATTCATCCGGGTCCATGTCATCATTGGTGTTTCCACTAATTCCAACATCAAAGCAATGATCATCATTAGTGGTACATTATAATATATAAAATTTTCAATGTTCTTATCAATCATGCAATATCTTATGCATGCAATACATATCCCCTACATTTCAGCTATATACTTAGGAAATGTAGTTAAAGTCAGCAAGATAGGGTTTTAAGGAAAACTTACCTTTTTAAATCCCTCATCTTCTCATGGGATTCCTTTTCCACATAGCAGCTGGTTGACTTCATAGTCCTCGCTGCCCCTGGGCATGCAATTGTCCAGATTTTTCCATTTGATAACAGCGGCATTAATTAGCACTTTTCTGCTCCATGCTTGGATTCTAGTGACTTATCCTTGTTCCCCACTAGATAATCTTTCCAACACCTATTCACACGCGTCATTCCGACATCGGGTGTGAAAAACACACCCCTTCTAAGAATGAAGACTTTCACCAATCTTGGCATTTTATACACCACTGCATTTTGGGATAGGTGCCAACTTTAGCCACATTCATCTTTTATGAATTTTTTTTTTGGGTCTTACAAATTTGTCCAAGACATAGGATTCTCTTTTCACAAGAATGACTGTCTCAAGGGACGACGGGGGTCAAAACTATGATTTTCGCGCAATCTGGCGCATTAACTCGCTGCCATTTTTCTCCTTTTCAGCCCTAAAATTCACTGAAAAATAGCCGCAGAATCGGCTCTCGGAAGCATCAGCACATCTGCTGAATCGGCTCTTGGAAACATTCTCCCTTCCGCTGAATCGACTCTCGAAAGCATCAGCATATCCGCTGAATCAGCTCCCTTTCTCTTGCGGCATCGGCAGTCATTTTGATCGGCCCGCAATTGCCTTCAGCTTCTGCAATGGCGTCTCACCAAAGTCCGAATCCTTCCGATTTGGCACTTACGTCAGAAATCGGCGGACTCTCACATCGGACGTCGGCTGACTCTTGGATCGGAAGTCTTAATGATTTCGCTCCCACAACGGCGGCTGACGGGCCACTTTCCCCTCCGATTGCCCCAACACTTAGACAAATTTTAAACCTTTCTGTGGCATCGGTGATCGGACGGCTCTCGAGTCGGACGCGGAATCGCTTCGCCGCCTGCAACGGCGGATGGGAGACTTCACCAATCCTTCCGCAACAGTGGAATTCCACTTCTCCAATCCTTCCGCAACGGCGGACTTCCACTTCCTCCAGTGGTTCGACCGCTCAACACTTAGACGGTTTTTCTGAATTCGTCTGCTCACTTCTGTTCTGCTGGACATAGAGGGTAATTCTTCCCTCTATCAGCGGCTCTTTCTTGGCCCATAGAGGCCCACTGCTGCAACCCAAGCTCTGATACCATGCTGTCATGTCCCCATCCCTCAGACCGACGAAGAGGACGCGACGAAAATCAAACACGACTGGGCAAACAACCCCATGAACATGAACAAGAAAATCCATGCTGAAATTAAAACTTACAAGATGCATATTAAGATGCCTAAGCATACACAAATGCCTAAATCCTCAATCATACAGCGGAAGCAAAATGCATACATCTCCAGCATCCCACCATGTTCAATATGATTCATTAATTGACATCAATATATAAATGCAGAGATGAAATATAGACAGCAGACTTATCTTTTGGATGGAGAACTCGTCCGCAACCAGCTACGTCGCTGCAACGTTCCACCCAACCGTAGGCCAGTGTGCTCATCAATCTCTCAACAACGCTGCCACCCCCGAGCTGGGCATGATTCCTCCAAGATAAGGGTCCTTACAGGCTTACACATAGCCAAGGGGCACAATTCAGGAAGTCAACACAGCTGGGTTTATCAGGCCATCGACAGATCGGCCAAGCCAGCACAATCCAAGGTTCAACCACTGCATTCCAGCAGGGAAACAATCCCTTCACAGCTCTGTGAAGAAGCAAAGACAAACGACTGACAGTCCCAACCAAATGGTGAACGCAGCTCAAGTTCGACCACACTGCTGATTTGTTCTTGGCCCTAACGTGGCAAAAAAAACTCAGCCACAACACCCACAAGACGATTGCATCCACAGCAAACCAAAACCAAGGAAATTCAACAGCCCAACACACAATGAGAACGATGGCAACTATGCACAGTCCCAAAACAGGGAAACTCAGCCAACATATTGGAAATCAACAGTGGCCCAAAAATGAATTTGAGCACCACAGCCCACAAAACGTGGGGAATACAACCCGTCCTGGGCAACAAAATCATGGAGAAAACACATAAATACCACGCAGAGGAAAGGGAAAAAAAATACCGACTTTCGATAGCCACAGCACCCACGATTTCGCTGGGAAAAGAACAACGTGGGAAAACCCAGAAATTCCTGTGCGTGAGAGGAAAAAACGGGGGAAGAATCCCTCTACGTGAGATTGCACAACAATGGAGGCCCTGCGTGAGGAGAAAACAGCTCCGTTTTTGTCCGTGGATGAACAATCAACAGCCAGGACGCGAAATTTCAGTGCGTGGGTGCTCAGCAACTCGTGGAGCCAAGAAAAATGTCTGCCTGAGACTGAAACCGCCCAGAGCCTATGCGTGAGGAGGATCCCAAAACAAAATCGTGGTGAGAGTGAACAGGCCAGGGAAGAGTACGTGAGGGAGAAGAATGGGCAGACGTGGGTGGATTGGGCAGGTGGGCAAAGGACTGACAGTCCTGCCACCCCACTCCCAAAGGCATTAAATGCCTCAACCACCAGCAGCCATTACTCCTCAGCTGCCCAACAGAACATTAAAGAGGTTGACAAGGGAAGATGGAAAATCAACAAGGTGACAAAACTTGGGTTTTCCCCCCCATAACCAAGGTTTGACATCCCCCACCCCTTATCCTTTGGAACCATGCCCTTTTCATTTAACGTTGCACTGCCGTAGCTGGTTGTGGTTTATTTTAATTGATGTGCATGTTTACATGATGCCGAATTATAATGTGCCTTATAGCACAACATACCATCGGCAATTATCCCCATTGCCGAAACATACACAACAAAATCAATGGTGGGGATTTTGCCTTGAGCTCCTCACCAGGATTACTTACAATATATACATCATGCAACTGGGGTCGAAACCGGGGACATTACATCAACCACTGATAGTATTGTTCCGAGAGGGAAGGTGTCCCAGCATATTCTGAATTGCTCATCTTGCCACCGTGCCATATCGACATGTTGAATGTACTGTTGGATCTTTCCACGAAACTCTGGAATAAAATCACATACTCGCACCCGGTACATGAATATTAATATGTCAATAAACCACATAAAAGAATGTGTACATGAATATTAATTTGTCAATATTCAAGAATTTACCTGTGAAGTCACCAATTTAATCTTCCTGCTTTCTTTCCCATCATTTAGCTGATGTGTCTCATACTAATAGTTCTACTTCTCAACAATTGCATTCCCGAATGCTTGATCTTCACTTTCATGGATGCAATCAGACCATAATGATATCCCACCACAATTGTTCCAAGAACCGTCTACACATTGTTTTAAGTAATGTGTCTTCCCATCTTGCCTCGGACACATTATGCTATGGATGAAATCTCTGGATGACATTGGCGGTATTGTACTTGAGCATTCCTGCACATGGTTAGGATGCAAAAAACGACGTATATGTGCAAATGTATGGTAATATAGGTCAAACTCTATGTGGTATCTACAACAACAAGTGTTCCGGATGGTATTGATTCTAACATACCAAGGCTTGCATTTTTCAAAAGATCTTTGCCCGAGCCTTAGCTCTACGTGGGAAACTTTAAACATCTCGAACATTTGAGTTTGTGTCATGTCAAGATAATGTTTAACATGAGGTTCAGTGTTTCTAGAACCCCTACAATGTTTTAACACATCCTTCGTGTTAGAAGAAGGCCTAATGTTATCATGCCAAAACGTTTGCACTAGGCCCTTCACTACTTCGACTAACTTCATGTCTTTGCGGGGCAACCTACCGCTAAATGTCCATAATGTTTCCATTTGTCCCTCTACATCAAGGTTGTCTCTTCTTACTAAATATTTTTTAAGTGTCTTTGGATGTAAAGGCACAATCTGTGATGTGCATTTAAGTAAATGATGTTGTCTTGTGGATCTACATACAATTGATTCAGCCAATACACGACGAGCCACATTACAGTCTTGTGAACGAGTTTTTTTACCAATCGATGTGAATGCAACAGTAAGAGATTTAACAATGTGATTACTTGATTCTATATTCTTCATTGTTTTTATGCCTAAATTTCTTCTAACAGTTGCCATATTTCTAGCATTAAGCAAAGCTAAAAACAATTGGCATTTACCGGCTTTGGATTTGTTATCAAAATATTGTCTCATTATTTGAGAAGAATAATGAAGGATAGTGCGTTTAGCCGCCTTACCTTCCATGGAAGTCAATCCGCTCTCATCCACTTGTATTCATTTAAGAGTTCCCTTTTGTTTTGATGCAAAATTTCTTGCCGTTTGAAATGTTGGAGTGACGTTTACATCCACTATCGGCTCACAACTTTGATTAGGATATTGAACCACCGAACATGGTTGTTGCTGAGTCACATTTGCATCGGGAGTAACATAATTATTGAACTCTTCACAAGATTGTTCGTTTACTAATGGATCAATAATATCAACTTCCATATAACCAGCTTCCTTTAATGTTGCATTATCTTCCTCAGCCTCTACGGCAGGCATCTATTGAGGGGGAATGGCAACTATTTTCTCATGTAATGAATGCCAACGATTTCTTGAATCTTCCTTTTTTTTTCTTTTTTTTTCTGCTTCTTCCGGTGTAAGCACCTTC
>LPNX011052912.1:96296-227765 GCA_001517045.1 Pseudotsuga menziesii
TCAATTTCCTATCTTTTCTCTTTTTACTTCATCTTCAAATAAGTTAGGGAAGTACCCCTAATTGTCACCTAAAGTTAGAGTTTTCCGTTTATTCTAGTATTATGTGGCATCTAAAGTGTCTTTAAAGGAGTCCATGATTGTGCATCAGCCTGTAGAAGGAGCAAGTCGATGAATTCAACTTGAACGAAGACCGACTTAGTCAATCAGCTAACTAAGTCGATGGGCCGACTTAGTCGATCAGCCGACTAAGTCGGTCGGCCGACTTAGTCGATCAGCCGACTAAGTCGGTCGGCCGACTAACTAGAAAGATTAGGTCGGCTAACTAACAGTCATGTCGGTTCACCGAACCGATAGGTAGTTATTTTGTAACTGTTTATAAATTGTATATATTAGGCTGTTGAGCCAAGCAAGAACTCAGTTCATTTCTCTGCCTTGTATGAACTCATTGTATTAATATAATATGTTATCCTATCTGTTCTTGTCTCTTGTCTCTGATTTATAGTTATGTTTAGTATGTATTATTGGTAACCTTATGTGATCTGTGAGATTACAACATTGGTTCCGTTGTCGGTAGTACATGTCTGAAATCTATGCTCACATATGATACCAGAGCAAGAGATTAAGGACTAGTGGGACCGTAAAATTGTGAACTACTTGCAAAATTACACCAGAAGGAACAGATTAACCATCGCTGAAGCCAAAGCAAGATTTTTCATAGAAACACATGAAAAATTCGTTGAATCAGTGCCAAAAATCCTGAAAAAGCTTCTGGATGAGAAAGCCGAACGCGACTAAAGAAGAACAGCTGCTACAAAAACTGATCTGAGGGGGCCGAACAAATCTGTCGGAGTGGTTTGAGAAAATCACCGACTACTTCTGTGAGGAGCAAGCAGTCGAAGATCGAACGTCGGTGGAAACTGTCAAAGCGAAATTCTACACAGACTTCACTGAACAATTCCTGTGCTCCCTACCAACCTTGTTGTTCAAATTCTTGATAGAGAATGGAGCAGGCCACATCGTTGAACCTCGTCCACCACTGTGCGAACCGCCATCAAATACCACCTGGGCGAAGAATCAGAAGAAGTGGGAGAAATTCATTGCAAAAAGAGAGTGGGAATACTTCCTGAGCAAGTAAATCGAACTATCCGGGATTTCTAAAAGCGTCGGGTAGGCTATGGGGGGGTAGCTGGTCATGTGTCGGAGGTAAGAGTATAGTGGATCCTAGTTGACCTAAAGAAGATAGCCGTCACCAGTAATGAAAAGTCAACCGTAGAGGACCCGAAGAAATAGTATTGAATGAAAGTATGTCGGACATTCAGAAACTCGAAAGGGATGAAAGACAGCAGAGAAGGGAAGCAAAACGTGAAAGAGTCACAGGGCTGTGCAGAGAACAAAACCCTAGGGAGAACGATTGTGAAGAGAATCTGCCAGAGTCGGGTCATGACCGACAGGAAGAGGGCGTCGAACAAGAGGTGTCCCCTACGGAGGAAGAAGTGTGGATAGAGCAGCCATAAGCTCTCCAATTAAAAGCTCCTGGTGAAGGAATGACCCTTTCCCCATTAAATCCACATACCAGAATATAGACTATTGTTGAAGAATAGCTCTGACTAAGAGCTGGTGACTATAGTATCTAGAGTCGACTAGGCGACGACACGTACACCGGACAACATCTTGTCATACGTCGACCATTCGAAGGGAACTGGGTGACGATTCAAGCGGCACCTTCCCTCTGAAGTATCCACTTACTCTTACCGACACATGAAGGAGCACCCCCCCCCCCGCCAAGTATAGCTTTAGAAGAAATCAAAGAATCAGACCTGCGCACACAAAATTGCAGTGGATCATCAACAGTAGAAATCCACAAAAACCCACTATACGTCGAAGAAGAATCGACCACCGACGGGAGCACAAGTTCCGTCGACCAAAACCCCGCAGGCCTGACTATATCAATAACCCCACCACTTTCACCACCACCCCCACCTCCAACCCCGCCAAATTTTGAGTGCAGTGAAAGTGATTTAGACATGGGTCATGGATCAGCTCACATTCCTCTCTACGGGGGGGATGAAGACCCCAGATGACATTGGTTCGTCTACGAGTCGACCTGGGAAGCAAACCAGGTGACGGATGAAGACCGACAAATGGCTCAGTTCACCAGAGCCTTAGGGAAAAGGGCCTTGGCATGGTACATGACCTTTTCGGAAAGGAAACCCAGAGCAACGAAAGCCGAGATTAAGGTGCAGTTCTTATCATTCTTCAAAACCCCAGACGCTAAGCACCTGGCCGCCAAAAAGCTCAAAACAACACAGCAAAAGCCAGGGGAGACAGTCCACGACTACGACAAACGTTGGAAGGACCTATTAAGCCAACTAGATTATGTTATTGATGAACAACTACTAATTCAATGGTTCCTTGCAGGATTATCACAGAAAGTACACCGACATATCAGTCTGGAAACGTTTAAGACATATGAAGATGCGCTGACCAAAGCTCTGCAGGTGGAAATGGACGAAGACATACCTGCGTATCTGACGGACCACAGATTAGAGGAATAGCTTGAGAACGTGCAGAAGTCTTTGAAAGAGATAACCCTCAAGAATCAGGAAATCTGGTGTACCAACTGCTCGACGGCTGGTCATTCGAAAGATAATTGTCGACAGCAATATAGCCGACAAGATGTCCACTTTGTACAAACCAAATCATTTTGCGATATTTACCATGAACACGGCGATCATTCTACGAAAGATTGTCCATTTAACATGAAGAATGGAAAAGCTTCCTGGTGCGCCATCTGTGAGACAAAAAGTCACAACACGGCCGACTGTCAATTAAACCTAAAAAACCGACAGAATTATCAGGCGGTCTACCAGACGAATGCAGTAGCGCAAAACAATGAGCAAAATAATACCAATGACCAGAACGGGAAAAGATACGAAGGCCGACGATATGAGCACCGGTACGATAATCGACTCCAAGGGTACGGAGGAAGAGGGCGATTCGTCGAGAATCGCGACATACGACCACGTCGATCCACCCAGTGCTTTATATGTCATAAAGAAGGGAACCGATACGCAGACTGTCCATACAAGGAAGGGACTGATCTTAAATTCTGTAACCATTGTGGATTAGGTGATCACTCTCTGGAGGATTGTCCTACCATGTTAGAGAAAATCAATAATAAGAAAAATGTTAATGTCTTGTCTTGTGTACAAAAGCATGATGTATTAACTACTAAAAATCTGCATATTGTCACTCACCAAGGCACAAAAACAGGCCCTGATAATCCTCAAATTAGTAAGATTCAAAACACAAATGGTTATCCTAACCCTACAAAGGAGAAACAAACCTATCAAGAAGCCACACGCATATTCCAAGATATTGCACTCCAAGAAATCATCGTTAACAGTCGACCCGACAGAATACATCAAATCATCCAACTGGTTCAAACCGACAAATTAGTCTCTCAGTTTATAGACATATTGCATGAAATAAAACACACTAACCCTGCAAAGCAAACCAAAACAAGTAGTGCTTGATTTCGGGTCTCAGGTAAACATCATGACCCGAGATACATGGGAAAAGATGGGCCGACCTCGACTCTACAATTCAAGCATTTACCTAAAACTCGTCGACCAAGGTCTCATTGAACCCATTGGGGTTTGGAAAAATGTCGACACGACCATCAAAGGAATATCAACTAAGGTTGATTTTGAAATTATTGACCCAAAAGAAGGATCTAGCTCCTTCCCATCCCTAGTTGGTCGACCTTAGGGATGGAAGATGAAAGCATCCATATCCTTAAATAAGGAACGAATCAAACTAAAAGGAAATGGTCAGAAAGTCATTGTACCCATTAATCCTTCCCAAGGAGCACCTTGGACCGAACCAATTGATGAGGAAGTCGATGTCAGACAACTATATCAGATCCAAAACAATACGGACTATACAGAGCCCAACATCCATGGAGAACTTTACTTAGGCAACCAAGATTCAATCGGTTATAACTCAGATGCTGAACTGTATGAGTGGAAGATGGAAAATTACGAAACACAAGCAAGAGGGTGCTGGACTATACAAAAAGTACAGAAAAAACCCACCCGACAGTGCTTCATTGTATCAATTATCCCCAAAGTATTTGAAAAGAAAGTCAGGGAACAACCTAACTTACAACCAACCAGCTTACACACTACAAAAATACCCAGGTATAAGGAGAGGGATTCCCCAGTCATGCACATTGAACAAGTATCTAAAAATATCGTAGAACATGGTCGACTCCAAAGTTTAGTGGAAACGTTTACAGGTCAAGCAGCTAGATGGTGGGATACCCATCAGACAAAATTGCAAAGCTGGACAACTACTTCCACTTTCTTTGTCGAACGGTTTGGTGAGAAAAAGTTAACACAGGAAGCTCAAATACCTATCTTTATCCAAGGTCAAGACCCAGAAGAACACATCCATCTTTGTGAAAAGGAGTGGAGAAGGCTTGGATACAAAGATGAGCGAGCCTGGCCACATTTGTTTCCTTCAACCCTAGCTGACTTACCTAATAAATGGTATAAGATGGAGGAAGCTAGAGGAGAAACCTTCTTTTGGTAGGAACTCAAGGAAATTTTTATCAAAGACTTCCAGTTCATACCCCAAAATGAAAAATTGGCCGAGACAGCACAGCAAATCAAACAATTTCTCCAACCGACAGAAAAACAACCCTCCCAAGACCATCGACAGCTCACGGACTGTAACAATATACAAACTGAATCAAAATCACAGTCGACACGTTTACACTTAGAAAATGAACACACCGAAGGCAAGAGCTTCAGATGGAAGACCGACCACATTGAAACAACCAAACCGATCTACTCCATCTTGAAATTCGAGACCACCGACAAACCAGACCTTGACAGAATGACTGCAGCCGACTTCCCTACCACATTCTCACAGTTCACAGAAGGAAGTCGGTCGATCAATGAAGCTAAAGCACCAGAGTGGCTAGATGCCAAAGTGAAAACTGAGGTCGACATTTCCAATGACAAACGCCCAAAAATAGTCAAGATTGGTGACTACTGGAATGAACAACAGACCACCGAAATAGTGAACTTACTTAGAGAATTCCAGGATGTCTTTGCAAGGGACTATAAAGACTTAAAAGGATTAGTACAAGAGATGGGAGAAATGAAAATAGACACTAAACCTGATGTTCGTCCTGTCAAGAAAATATCTTATAAACTAGCTCATAAGTACAAAGAAATAGTTAAAAAGGAAATAGACAACACGTTAGAAGCAAGGATCATTTACCCCATCGACCAGTCCGAATGGGCAAGTCCCATGGTCGTACAGCCAAAGAAACATGACCCGACAAGGTTGAGAATTTGTGTCGACTTTAGGGAGCTCAACAAAGTAACATTGACAGATCCATTTCCAACCCCCTATGTTGATGAGATCTTGAATGAAGTTGCAGGCCATGAATGTTACTCATTCACAGATGGATTCTCAGGGTATAACCAAGTACCAATAGAAAAAGAAGACCAAAAGAAGACAACATTTGTCTACGAATTTGGCTCTTTTGCTTACAGAGTTATGCCTTTTGGGTTAAAGAATGCACATGCAATGTTTTCCCGAATTGTTGTCAAGACCTTCCAAGAATATATCTATAAGACCATGGAAGTATACTTCGATGATTGGACTATATACTCCACCTTAAAAGATCACTGCACATGGATCTGACTCATGCTGGAGAGATGTCGACAGTTTCAACTCTCCCTGAACATCAAGAAGTGTATCTTTATTAATCCTATAGGAATACTCCTAGGGCATATTGTCTGTAAAGATGGTATCAAAATTGATTTTGCCAAGATTAAAATCATCCTTGACCTGAAACCACCAATAAACCCTAAACAAGTTCGGGTGCTACTTGGCCATACAGGCTATTATAGGAAATTCATAAGACACCATTCAGACATGACCTACCCTCTAGAAGAATTACTAAAAGACGACCAAGAATTTAAGTGGACAGAGGAATGCCAAATCTCCTTCGACAAACTAAAAAGAAAACTGGTCAAAGCCCCCATACTCAAATTTCCAAACTGGTCGACCAAATTTCATGTGCATATCGATGCATCAGGAATCGCAATCGGAGCAATCCTGACTCAACCAGGGGATGACAGGATGGATTACCCTCTTCTTTATAGCAGTCGAAAATTAAATAAGGCTGAAAGAAACTATTCGACCACTGAAAGAGAAGCCCTAGGTATGGTCTTTGCCCTCCAAAAGTATCGACATTACCTATTTTCCAACCCCTTCACATTTTATACCGACCATCAAGCTTTGAAGTATCTTGTTAATAAACCCATTCATCATGGAAGAATTTGTTGATGGCTACTCCTTTTTCAAGAATTTGAGTTTGAAGTCGTTGTCCGACCAGGAAAGCTAAATGTCGAGCCCGACCATCTATCCCGCATAGACACAGGGGAGGAACCGACCGGAGTCGATGACGACTTGCCGGATGCACATCTATTCCGCATAGAAGGAGTCCCCAAAGAACTAGAAGAAATAGCTCAGTTCCTAGAGACAGTTCAGGCACCAGAAAGTTTGAACACCAAGAAAAAACAAATCTTAGCTATGAAGGCTGCACCCTACAGCCTCATCAATGTATTTTTGTACAAAATGGGGTTAGACAACATTCTCAGGAGGTGTGTACTCGACCATGAACGAGACCAAATCATGCATGAAGCACACTATGGACCTGCAGGAGGACACTTTCAAGCAGATACAACTACAAGAAAAATCCAACAGTCAGGATTATGGTGGCCGACGATCCACAGAGATTGCAAAAACTTCGTTAGTCGATGTGACAGATGTCAACGACTTGGTCGACCTCTGTCGAGCATAGAAATTCCCTTGATATCTATAAACCCTAGTCTCACATTCGAAATCTGGGCCATAGACTTCATAGGACTGTTTCCTATCCCAGCCAAACGATCAGGTGCAAGATATATTATCACGGCAGTGGAATATGTCACTAAATGGGCAGAAGCTGAACCCGTCGATACATGTTCAAGTGAGGTAGCTACTAAGTTTATCTACGAAAACATTATCACTAAATTTGGATGCCCACTCACATTGATCAGTGACCAAGGATCACACTTTATCAACAAAACCATTAAAAATTTGACCAACCGGTTTCACATCGACCACCAACGAAGCACCGCATATCACCCTCAGTCGAACGGCTCGATTGAAGCTTTCAACAAAACATTGACAAAAGGGTTAACCAAAATATGCAATACCGACAAAGATGACTGGGATGAGAAAATCCCTGCGGTCCTCTGGGCATACAGGACAGCATATAAACGGTCGACCGACCAAACCCCCTTTCGACTAGTCTATGGGCAAGAAGCAGTAGTCCCCATACACTTCCGACAGTAAACACCTCTTATTGCACAACTATTATATGTCGATGTCGAAAATGCAAGAAAGGACCGACTATTTCAACTCAGTAAGCTAGAAGAACATAGACTCATGGCTATCCAACACCAAGAAATTCACAAACAACAACAGAAAGCATGGCACGACTGTAACATCAAAAAAAAAAACCTATTGGTCGGCGACCTTGCTTTAATTTATAACAGTCGAGTCAAAGGAAAACCCAAGAAACTACATACATAATGGATGGGACCTTACATTGTCGAAGAAATACACCCCAATGGCTCGGTCCGACTAAAGACATTACAGGGCCTAGTATTTCGAAAGCTCATTAATGGAGCCCGACTTAAACGTTACAAAAAAAACAAAAAAACAAAAAAAAAAATCAAGTAACAGCCTTAACCGTCAATCAAAACCCATAAAAAGCTAAAAATGTCCAAAACAAAACAATACAATCAAACACAACAAACATGACAGCAACTCACTACTTCGATAACCGACATCATCATCTTTGACCATCCTCATCGACCAGTCCGACCGACCATTTTCACCACCGACACTGACCGACGACCTCAAGAGTCCCATCACACAGTGATGACCTCGAGTGACGCACACATTCCACCATTAAGTCCCATTCAATTATTACAGCCGGACTGTCCAGTTTGCCATTAATACGTCCCTCCCCGCACACAAAAACACCCGCGCCTATAAATACAAGACAGTCGAAGGTTCATCCACCACACCATTTACCCACAGAGCACCCGCAACCTCAGTCGACTAAATACCAAGAACCCTATAACACCTTCGACCAACCCGACACAATGGCACCCAAACTGACTAGAGCAGCGACTAAGGCAAGAGAGCTGCAGGCAGAGGACACACCCTTGGTCCACCGATTAAAGAACATCAAAAATGCTAAAGTCCAAGACGGCCAATGGAAGAAACTCTAGACAGAAATCCAAGAATGGGCCTATGTTGACAAAAAGATGACCTAGGCCGCTGAGAAAATATGGAAGAGCACCATCCTCAACTACCCTAACGCACCACTGATGGCAAGCTTTGGTGGGACGAAAGAAGAAGCGGTCAAATTCATTTTCAGCCGTTACCACAATGGCCGATTCTACTTTGACAGGCCGATCGACATTACCGAGGATGTTATCTCAAGACTTACTGGTCTGTCCAACCAAGGCAGCCCTGTACCAATTGGGATTAAAGAAGGGTTAGTCCAAGAGCTTACGGGCTTGTCGTCGGGAAAGAATTCCAAGGGGTTGATGATTGGACAGATTATGACACGGATGCCACAAATTGTGGCTAAAATCATTGCAATCACCCTTACATTATCCAGTCAAGGAAGCGACCTCAAATTGGAGATGCTGGAGGTTGTCGACTCAATTGAGACCGACGGTCGGATCTACTGATGGGGAGACTATGTTGCCGACATGGTCAAAACCATCTGCGAAAGATGCCAAGAGACGAGAGGTATAATCAAATTGCCCTCTCTTATTCTCTGGATTGTCATGTATCATATCTGTCCAAAAGGCAATCCAGTATTCTGGGAGCCGACCAAGTTCAAGATGAACCGATTTAAACCCTTTTCACAAAAAGGAACCCTGCATGAGCTGGGATAGGGGAAAGTATTCTTGGAAAACTGGTTTCAGCAGTTGAAGTTTTGCACGATGAGGTGGAGGGTGCCCCAGAACATCCGACGAAACCTCCCTGCGGACTCCCATATACAGTTAGAGCTTGACCATACGTCGGTCTGGTACATGCAAGGTCAGGACCCCAAAGCCTAGGACCTCGACTACTATCCGACGGTCGATCAGATTTTCCAAGAGTTGACCCGACAGGCTCAGACAACAATACAAATACCCGAGCCTGCCAAACAGATTGACTTCTCCATCACAGAGCCACTTACCGACCAGAAAAAAGAGGAAGACTACGAGCTCAACCTCTACATCAGCACATTTGTGTCAGAGGACACCCCAGCCGAGCCCACTAGTCGCGTACACATCACTATCAAACCTCCGACTGCAAAAGTAGTCGACCCACAGCCGACAGAACAACAACAACCAACAGTACAACCACAACAACAAACAACCCCTCCGGCTCCAGCAACTGTCGAACCAATTCAAATACCGACAGGTGAAGTCGAGGATGCCGACCCAGAATATGCTTTATCCAAAAGCATCATTAAGAAGCTGGCCAAGTAGATAGTTGTCGCCAGAAAGAGAATCAAGGCCCAAAAACTACAACAAGGCAAGGGTAAACGCAAGCTTCTTCTTACTGACTCGTCCGATGATGAGGAGGAGCTAGTAGCCACGGCTGTCAACATTGTCGAGGATGTCACTGCAAATAAAGTATCAGTTGAAACTCAGTTTCAATGGTATCTAGATGCAGGAGCTCCGAAGGGTCGGCCAAAGAAAGTAAAAACGACACCGATGCCTGAAAACGTTGTCGACCTTGTGTCGACACCTCCACCCCCATCCCCGACACCCGTAGTCGAGGAGCAAGCATCAATACAATAGTCGGACAGTCCCCACAACGTATATCAAAGAGCAATCCCGGAGACAGTCAAATCCAAGGTCGACCAGGACGCTGAGCTTAAAGCTTTCTTCGCGACGCTGCCTGCACTGTTTCAATCGGCCCAGAAAATACAAACAACAGCTCCTCTCTATGCAAGCATTACGACGACATTCACCCGAAACCAACAAGGCGACGTAATTGGAGCATCACAATCTATCACGGAGCCAATCAACCCCGACGCCCAGGACGACCTACCCACTACACATTCGGAAGCAGGTATCTCTTTCGACGGAAGCCCACAACACACTTCCACCAACCCATCTACCCCCGTTCATTCCCCCACCCCACCACCACCACCACCACCCCCTCCACCACCACCGGACTCACAGCCAGATCTGCCACGACCACCTACATATTCACAGCCGGAAGTGGTCATACCACCCCCCCAATCAGATAAACCCTCGACTTCCATACCGCCAACCACAAACCCACCTTCAACCGCTGCAGGTACACAGGAGAAAGTGACAGGCACACAAAAGAAGAAGAAAGAACATCATCCACGGACGTCCAGACTTTGGATCGGCTTAAAGGATGCAAGTTCGTTGACCGACATAGAAGTCGGCCAACTCCTCAAGACATTGGCCAAAGAAGCAAAGACAAGTACGGCACGAAAAACCAAAGAGCTCATCGACAAAAATGCATAACAGGTCGAGTTTCTCGGCAAATGCAGGGCTCTAACTCAGTCTGTGATACCAGGACCTATTGAAGTCGACACAGATCGATCGTTGGAAAGAGCCTACCATCTCTTCAAGACTATGGTATCGACTGTCCAGGCCCGGATGCAAGAGACTAAGGAAGAACAAAAGGAGGAAACTGCTCGACTGCTCCTAGCACAGCACATTGCCTTCTCAGAGGCCTACAAGGTGCTCCAGGACCACGTGGAGGAATTTGTCGTCACAGAAGAAGTCTTACGCGACTAGCCTACTCATTATGGGCAGGTCTATTAGCAGACAAGGCAGACGCGACAAGGCATTCAGGATTTGGAGGGTAGGAAAACGATGAAGGCAGCACTCAGACAAACCATAGAGAAACAGATCGTGCTGGAGACCAACAAGCTGCAGCAGCTGGAACGAGCAGCTCATCAGTGGGTGCAATAGGCTCTTCCAAACCTAGAAAAGGTCAATGTCATCTGCCCCCAGATGAAACGACTCATCGACGCAGCAGAAGAGCATAACCAAGCTTTAGGCCCCCATATGGAGAAAATCGCAGAAGTCCCCATTTCAGAAAAGATGTAAGTCCTATCAAGTTTAACAACATTAACGATCGACATCCAAAAATCTTTACAAAGTTGGACGGATTTTCAGCATCACCTCGCCATCACAGCTCCGTCCATTGTCGAAGTCTGCGTCCAGAAGAGACCAACCATTCGTCTGCATAGTCCACAACAATAGCATGGTCCAATGGTTCAAAAAAATTTCAATTTCTGTACCTCCCTGTTTTATCGGGACGAAGAAACGTTTTGTTCGTGGGGGAGATGTAGAAGGAGCAAGTCGACGAAGTCGACTTGAACGAAGACCGACTTAGTCGATCAGCCGACTAAGTCAATGGGCTGACTTATTTGATCAACCGACTAAGTCGGTCGGCTGACTAACTAGAAAGATTAGGTCAGCTAACTAACAGTCGTGTCGGTTCACCGAACCGGCAGGTAGTTATTTTGTAACTGTTTATAAATTGTATATATTAGGCTGTTGAGCCAAGCAAGAACTCAGTTCAGTTCTCTGCCTTGTATGAACTCATTGTATTAATATAATTTGTTATCCTATCTCTTCTTGTCTCTTGTCTCTGATTTATAGTTATGTTTAGTATGTATTATTGGTAACCTTATGTGATCTGTGAGATTACAACACAGCCCTATAAATATCTATCTATTTTTTACTTGGTAAGACCAGGATACTGTTTTATTCCCTCAATCTATCTTATGATTAAGTGGCACAGATTCTGCCAACTATTATCTATAGTTGCATATTTTAGCATAGTGAAGCAAAGGTTATCCCTTATTTAACTCATTAATTCATACCTTTGCAGATCTCTACCACTAGAAAATGACTCCATCAAAAAGTTATAGCAGGTTATTTTAAACAGAAACTCAGGCATATTAAAGATGTACATTGAACATATATTATGAAACTGCAAAAATAACTTTAGCATCCACCACTTACCTTGTGCAATATATTTCTATTATATTAAAAAACATAAAAAAACATGATCTGCATTATTTCATCAACGCTAACTCAATTTAGGGTATACAATTGCGATGAGAGAAGTATGAAATAATTAACCCTAACTTAATTTAATGGCATATATATATCTCCCATGAAAGAAGTAATCCTAACTCAATTTACAATATATAACTGCGATGAGAGAAGTCTGAAACAATCAACCCCAACTCATATTATTGACCTGTAAATAACTGTGATGAAAGAAGTCTCAAAAAGTTAGATGCTCCAATGGTCTCTCAATCTCAATCTTCCTCTCCCTTTCAACCTTGATATTTAATAAATCAAGATTTGTTTTCCTTCCTTGCATCCTTAATACAACTACCCTATGTACCACACAATTTTTATATAAGAATTCTTTACATAAAAAATCTGGGTTAAATTCCTCATTTTAGATAAAATACGGAGGGAAAAATAACTATTTGAAACCTCCATTAATAAAGATGGCGGAAAAGAAATATTTCCACACAATTTTGATGGGGGAATGTAACCGTATTCTCATTTTAAACAAAATATGGAGGGCTAAATAATTGCTATAAGTCCCCATTTACAAAAAAAATACGGGACAATGGAAGGATTGAACATGGATTTTACTAGAAATTGGGGCGAAGTAAAGATTGAATAGAAATTTTAGTAGAAATTTGGGATGAAAGTAAGTTTTGAGGTAAATTTGAAAAGGCTAAGGATTATTTTTTTCTCTCCCTAATTAATTGGGAAGGGCTATTTGGTTAATAAATATTGGATGAATGTGATAAATTAAAAAAAAAACTTTCCATATTAATATTCCCTCAGTAAATATTTATAACCCCTTTAAATTCACCCATGGGCTAAACTTTGCCCCTAAAATTATCCGTGCCTTCAATTGAGTTCTCATACTCATATTTCTATTGATGTTCCTTCCTTCATACATTCTGGATAGGCCATCATACATCTCCTTCGAGGTCTCCTTGGATGAAACTTGAGGAATCATGTGGTCTTTGGTAGAATCAATAATGATCCTCATTGCCATAATCAAGTCCTTGTGCTTTTCCTTAGTTTCATCCTCTTCAGGTTTTGCAACTTCTTCCTTGACCTGTTTGGAAACATCATTATCTCCAAGAATGAGGCCAATCCTATATTTCCATGCTCAAAAATTCTCTTTTCCTTCTAGCTTATCCTCAAGCTTAGTGCTTGGGGCCATCTTATCTAGGAGGTCACCAAAAAATGAAATTTCTCAAAATGAAAAACTGACCTTACCAGGAGATGCGCTTTATTGAGGCGAATTGACTAGTACACTTGGTTTCTAGAGATTCTAAATTTTCACCTCTCAAAATTGACTTGCGAGTTTCTGATCTGTAGTTTCTCCAATTTTCTGGTTTTCTGGTTATCTGCAGTTTTCTAGTCTAAAGGAAAACTAACGTTTGACTTTATCGAAGATCTACCCACTCAAAAATTTTGATCTAGGGCTCAATATATGCACCCTAGGGAGGCACACATTTCTATGCAATTAGATTTCCAAAATTCCAACTTTGACAGAAACCCTAATTTCTTGCTAGAGGGAGAAGAGAGAGAGTTTCATCTTGTGAAAGTTGTCCTATTCAGGATAGTGCTAATACCATGTTAAGATTCCATATGCTAAGATAGATAACATTAGTATTCAATTCAATTTCACAACAATACCATATACATGATCAATGAAATAAACACAATCACAAGATAGACACCAATTTATCTAGAAAACCCTCTAGGGGGAGAAAACCCAGCAAAATTTCCTCAATATAGATGTATCAAAAGTATAAAGACAAAATCCCAAAAAAGTGCTCCTTCTCCTTTCATATATATATATATATATATATATATATATATATATATATATATATATATATATATCCTATGCACATTACACAAGTGAGTGTGTGTGTCCAAATGAGGAGCACATCACTCCTATTTATACATTATCTTCCACTTTACTTTTTCCCTAACCAGGTCAGCCCCAAAAAACTTAACTGGAGTGACTTACCTAGGAAGACTCAAAGCAATATAATATTACTTTCTGGAGGGTTCTATCGACCAGAATTACAACATAGGTTTTAGCTCATGACTCTATGATGACCAAATACAATAACTACATCCCGACGGAGGAATAAAACATCTCCGAATAAATTACAATAATAAAATACAATAAAATATTCTTCGAAGTTACAATATTTCAACATATGTATGGTCACATATACATTGCATCGTAAGTCACAAATATGAAAGAAACATATAAATGAAATGGATTGAACTACATGATGAATACCTACGAAAATATATGTTAATGTTATTGGTAACTTGTGATGTTATGCCAGAAAGGTTAAGCTTACAATGAAATCCCATTAAAAGTTGTTATCAAAAAGCTTGTATTAAAAACATCTTCCATTAGTAGTACTAAAGGGATAGATTATGTTAAAATATTGAGAGTGAAAAGTTTATCAAAGATACATGCAAACTTAGTCATGAATATGATGGCCTACAAAGAAGTAATGCATTCAAATTATATACATAAGAACATTTTGGTTACAACAAGATTTTATGTACAATCAAGATAGGAACTTGATATAGTTTTCTTTATGATGAAAAAAAGATATTAATGTATTGCAAGAGATTGTAAGTGAATCATGCACGTGCATGTGGGTGCAAGGGATTTAACCAAGCCTTGGTAATACATGAGATAACTGTTAATGTGCTTTATGATTCAATGATGGTTTTGAAAAGATAGCAGGATGCTAATGATATTCAATTGCATGGATGAAATAAAATAGAATAGGCAACAAGGTGATGGATTTGAACTCATATTGAAACATTTGAGAGAATGTTAAGTTGATGGCATGACATATGTTAAAAGCAATTGATTTTATTACTGGAATGATTGATACTTGTTTTTGCAAGATACTAGAAGTATAATGTTATTAAAATGGTTTAAGATAATGTTTATCATATGTAATGTGCATAGTTGATGATTGATATTGAGTTGGATGGAATCTGGAGCATCATGATTTTTTACCTTTTTGATGGTTTGATGTTGAGTTGGAGGACTCTAGAGGATCAAGATTATTAGAAATTTATATGCTTAGATTGATGCACGGGTGGTTCACTAGCAAAGAAATATTATATCACGTTCATTGATATTGGGGGTTTGAATACTCCTAAAATCCTCAAAAATATATTGCCTCGTATTAAAGGGTCAAGGTTTTTTTTTCAATTTGACATAGTGATATAAATATTGGGGGTTATTTTATTTGGGTGGGATGAGGAATAACATTCAAAATGTGGGATATATATATATATATATATATATATATATATATATATTAGGAGGCCACCCAGAGAGACATGTTGAATGCCTCATGGTTGAATGCATTACAAGAAAAATGGCATTTTAGCCTCACATAAAATTGTTGTATATTAAAATATTTAATTTAAAATAATATTTTTATAATATTATAATTATGTTGACAATTGTTTTATTAATTTATTATATATCTTATATATACATAATTGTTGTATACGAAAACATTTTATACTACAATATTTAATTTCAAATCATTTTTCTATGATATTATCATTATGCTTATGATTTTTTTTGTTAAATAGTTTTTAAATGAAAATATTCATATCATTATGTCAATCATATTATAATATTATTGATTGAAATCTTAATTCCAATTGAAATCTAACTCCATAAATCCATCCTAAAAAAAACCAAAGAATTTGATTATATCATTGGATCATATACATAAAAAAAAAAATTGAGGATTTTTGTCTTAATTTCATACAAAAACCTCTTCCCAATTAAACAAAATTACAAATATTCCAAAACAGAATACTTCTCTACCCAAGAAAAATCAATAACCTCTTGGATTACCATTATTAAATTTATATGGAATTGTCATTTAATTTATTTTAAGAATTTTCAACTAATTTTGATCTTGTATAGATATAGATATAGAAATGAGATTCATTTGTTGTGGAAGAACTTGTGTTCACTAAACTTGGAATACTTTAAGCATAAGAAGATATCTGCACATAATATATCAAAACAATAAGAGTGTTATTTTACCATATTTTACTATGCATGTATTAAAAATCACATACAAATAGCATTAAAAAAAGAATAGAAAACATTTATAAATATTATTAAAAATATTTTATGGAGTTTAATTTATTAAGATTATAGAAAACATGAACTCTCTATGGTTATAATTGTAGTTACATGATATAAAATTGGTAGATTAGCAAGTTTGGGTGTGAAACATGTGCAATTCTCATCTTTTCTAAGCATTGCACTAACTATTGGACTAGATCAATATTTTACATTCTTTGTTACATTGATCTCTTGACTGGGTTTCTTTTTACGTGTTTTTCCTTCTCCATTACTATTTTGTTGGGTCTTCCACTACCCAACGCTACAAATGAATTAGTAGCCCTTGCAATTCTGTTGGGATCATTATGTTGCAGCTGCAACATTTTCCCAAAATTCCAAAAAATTTCAGGACCCTCCTTTTGCTTGAATTAGCTTGATTTTCTTATTTTGTTTGATCTAATAATTTTTTCGGAAAGATTTTCCAATGCTTGGATGGATCTACCAATTGTTTTGATTCTTCCTCTAACGCTTGAAATAATCCACTATTGATTCAAACTTTATCATTGCTTTTTAGCATGTTCGAATCAGAAGTTTATTTGGTTGGAGCTCCTGCCGTTGCGGCGAAATAACAAGTTTTGGTTTAAATGTTTTCTCTGATACGTTTCTTTCAATCGGCTCTATTTTGGTTTACATCGGGATGATTTGTTATTTCTGTCTCCGTCGTTGCAGATGGAAAATTACTAACTCTCCCGATTTTTTCTTTGATGTTTCGGGTCCCGTTATGTTATTTTCGTCGGTCCATGAGTTGTGGGCTTCCGCCGTTGCGGCTGCGGAAAGCTCTATCTTTCCGGTTGTCTAGTCGTTTTAAATCTCGCCATTGCGGAAGGATAATCAACTTTGGCTTCGTTATTTTCTTCGATGCTTTTGGTCTAATCAGCTGATCTTTTGTTTTACGTTGGAACATGTTGCTTCTTTGGTCTCCGCCGTTGCGGATGGCAGATCGCTAAGTTTTTCGATTGTCGCCTTGACTTGCCGGACCCCGCTTTGTTATTTTCGTCGATCCTTAAGTTTATGGTTCCGCAATTGCGGATGAAAGAAACACTAACCTTGCCGATATTTCATTGGTTTTCTCTTCCAATTCAAGCCTTAGCAAACTGTGATATCCTTCATGGCTCCGTCGTTGCGGCTCCCGTTTCGCTATCGCTCCGATGCGCTATTGGTTTGTTTCCCGGTTATCCCTGCAGATAGATTAGTGGTTTGGCCACCCGACATTGCGAAAGGAATTATCTTGTGTCCTCCGATCCGTTTGTCTTCTGCTGTCCGATTTTACTATTTCCCCGCCACACGTGGTTGACTTATATATATTTGGGGTCGGGTATATTTTTTGATTATTCTATTTGGATTGTCATTTCGACTTGCCCACTTTCGCTCTCGTCGTGCTGTCATCCTCTTGAGCTTGGTCGGACCCTGTTGTTGGTGTACGCTCGTTCCAGGTGGCTTCAACTGTGGAATCCTGACCGTCTTCGTCCCGCCATACACGTTGCTTTGCCAGGTAGGCTCGTATTTGCCTTTCCCCGTTCTGTTCGAAGTGTTTTGTTGATATTTCTACGGTTAGGGTCGTCTATGGCTGTTTTCCCTGGCTCGTTAGTTTTATTCCTATATATTGAAGGTTTGTAGTGTAACTGTCCTCGACAGGGGGGGGGGGCAAGGAGGGGCGTTTGGACCCGTAGGGTAGCTATTTTACAACGGATTTTTGTCTGTGACCCTGCGCTTAGCGAATGGGGGTTTGGTGCAGATGGCCATTACGCCGTCTGCACCAAGCTGCCCTGCGTAATGGTGTTTGGTGGGGGAAGGATTTCTTGGCCTTCCTGTGGTTTGTAAAATTATTTCCTTCCTTTCTTGTGGCTTGTACCCTTCAGAAACCAAAATCGCACTGCACCACGCTCTTTACACAGTCCAATATACTGTCGGTTTCGAATCCGAGCTGGCTTGGGGAGGGGTGTATCACTGCACCAGTTTTGTTGACCATAAACTTCCCGGGTAGTTTTGATAGAGCTAACACCGTTGAAAAAGCTTGCATAGTTTTCCCCTTGTCCTTCCCGCGTAGCGCGACGACCATGGCGCCCGCAGAAAGCCAAAGTTTGTTTCATGTTAATGTAGATTTGTTTTTCGCCTCGAATTTTGTTGATAGAATTGTTTTGGTATCATAGTGTTAGCTTTGCACGTATTTGTCTCAGTTAGCTAATTTCATCATGTTAAACATAGAAGAAATGACACATTGTACATTGTTGTCTCCAAGTTTGTCACTCAGCCGGAAATGGCTTAATATTACAATTTTATGGTAGGAAGAGTTCACAATGTCAAAGAGGCAAAAGAAGAAGGCTCATGTGGTTGAGGAGGACCCAGAAGTGGAAGTTGTCACCAAGACTGAGTACATATATGAGGACACCAAGTGTATATCTGGTGTCGAACCTGAATACCAATGGGGGGGAATATATAGGTTAATCACCCGCAGGGAAGTGCCCGATATGGGCTTGGAGGAAGAAAGCATATATGCTAACATTGAGAGATCTTCGCTGATGAAGATCGCTACAAGACCAGAGCTATTCCCCTGCTCTGAAGTAATTGGTTGGATTCTGCCCCGGGCAGATGTAACCACGATGATTGTGGAGAATGTCAACAAACAGGGCTATGCTACTTATAGCCCAGGATATGTATCCTTGGCTTACCACCTTCCTGAAGCGCAAGTATTTATGTCGGACGATTGGTTGAATAACATTAGAATGGACCTTGTGGAGACCCTGAAGAGAATGTTGTTTCCTGGAAAACATTTCAGAACCAGGCCAACGGGTGATTATGATACAGCCAGCTTAAGAACCCCATATAGGTTCATAGCTTTAATGCTCAACAAGATTTTTGGGAGAGCCCATGGCAGGTTCTTCAAATTGGAATGGATGCCCATCATTTTTTATGTTGCAACCCAGGGGACAATTTTCAACTGGGCCAGCATTGTATCAAATAGTCTCTCTGCCTGCTTGGCCTCATCCTTGGGTGGAGTATCCCAAAAAAGGTCTGAATTCTATATGAGCTCCATACTTGTCGATTGTATATTGTGCAATCAGCCTTTCCCTGGCCTCAGGTGCATCTGGGATAGGGAAAGAATGCCTGTCTATTCTACATATAAACCACTCTGGGCACACAAGTATCACAGCCATTATCGAGAAGTCTGTGAACACTTCATCATTCCACTGTATACGCTCATTTTCTTGAAAGAGTGTGATTGCATGTCAGAGGAGGCGCTGCAAGTAATGGAAGAATATGCAGACTACTATCTGACTGAGGATAGCCTTTACTTCAGGATGTTTGGAGGGTCAAGAGCTCCTTCCCTGCTGCCCAAATACACCTCTGATTACATCATCCACAAGGAGGCAGTTAGGCAAGTCTTCTTGGATGGAATAGGGAGCTTCTTGTTTGAGCATAAGAAGGATGTCTATCCTCCTTTGCCCTTCAAGTTAGGAAGTTACAGATTCACCAGGGTGAAGAAAGCGGATGAATTCGTAGAAGAGTTGGAAAGGTTTCATTTTGGCGAGATGCCTTTCCATAGAAGTGACTCTTGCAGTAAAGTAGCTGAGCATTGTAAAGAAAACAACATACATTTTGAATACACCCACCATTGGGATAGGGAAGAATCTGTCTTCTGAAGTGCATTAAACATAACAGCGTTGAGGAGAAGGTTTAAGAAGAAGATCACCACCAAAGGTGGGAAGGGAGATGAACAAGCAAAAGTGGAGGAAGAAGCCAAGAGAAGAAATGAGGAAGCCCAAAGGCTGGCACAAGAAGCTGCAGGGTGGTTACAGGGGGAAGAAGAAGGAAAAAGAAGAGCTTCCCAAGAAGCATCCCAAAAGGCAAAAGAAGATGCAAGAAATGAAGCTGAAGAATAGAAAAGAAAGCTTGATGAGGAGCTTAAGAGACAGGAAGCAGAGATGTTAAAGTTGACTCAGACAGAGACTGAACAATCAGTCTCTGACACAACTAGTGGTCAGGCCCAGGACATTGAAAACCCCGAGGTGCAGGACCCAGAAGTACCTGCTGCCAGCACACCTGGACAATCTGTGGTCCCCACCGTGAAGCTGGTCCCCTTTGTACAAAAGAAAGGGGAAGAGATTCCTGATTTTAACACTGTGTTCTATGACAAGGAGACAAAGAGGTTAGTGAAGAGAACAGAAAGGAAGATTGAAACGGGAGGTCTACCTAGGAAAATGATAACGGATACACCCGTTGTATTTGGAACAGACCAAGACCCTAGATTCACCATTAGATCCGGAGCAGCACTGATTCATGCTTCCGAAGATAATGTGGACAAGATTATGACAGACTTGGATCAATCCAAGAAGTCCTCTGCTCAATTGAAAGACACATTGAGGAAAGAGAGAGAGGAAAGCAATAGGCTAAAAAGGAAATATGAAGACATGAAAAAAGAAATGAGATCTTCAAAGGATGAACTGCAGCTCCTCCAAGCAGAGAAACAAGCTAGTGAAACTGCACAAGGATGCCTGGAGAGAAAGTGCAAAAAGAATGTCAAGAGCTAAAGATGGAAAAGGAACAGCTGCTGGGAAAGGTAGAAGATTTAGAGCAGCAAAAGATCATCTTGGAGGCCAGTGAGATGCACGCCCAAGAAAAGGAAAAGAAGCTTCAAGAGCAGGTCACTTCTCTAACAACTGCTCTAGAAGAAGCAAGAGAGCAGCAGGTCAATCTACAACCCTTCAAGGAGCATGTGTTGGCCCAAAAGGCCAAGATGTTGCAACTACAAACTTCCATAGAAGAGGAAAGGTGCAAAGTGCTATAGATAGATGGCCGATTGGAGGAAATCCTGGAGACCTCCTCTTATTTCGTTGATAGATCTCAAGAAATCCTTGAAGTCCTGACTGCGAGGATGGCAAGGCCGGAAAACAATGAAGAAACTCCAGCATAACTTCCATCAAAGGATCAATAAGCCCTCAAGCAGGATTATGACTTACTAGAATTTGCTATAAATACTGCAGAGGATTTCAAGAAAGCTATTAAAAAGACGAAAGGAGCATGCACATATTTTTTTAGCAGGCTCCTTATTACCTACAACCGGTGCCAAATAGAGGCCGAACGGAGGCTTGAGGTTTTCCCGGACCACAACTCATTTGTGGAGATGTTGCAGAAGAGATATTAGGAGGAGGAAGCGAAATTACAACATATCAAAGCCCTGGATAATGAGATCTTGAGGAGTGAAGTAGATCATTCATCCATCAGTGTGCAGCTTTTGGAGGATCAGCTTCGGTTGAGCACAGCCAGAATTGAGGCTATAAAGAACCAGGCTGCGAAGTTTGAGATCAACATTCAGTTTTTGGAACCTTGTGCCTTTGAAGGCATCGCCTCTGAAGCTTTGGCATGGAAGAAGTTTCTGGACACCCAAGTGGGACCCTCCTCGTAAAGGATTGGTCACTTTTGTAATTTGTAATGATTTTGTAAAAACATTTGAGAAAAGTGAAACATTGGAGGTGAAGAGTTGGGAAGCCCAAAGGTTACTTTGGGCAGCCCAACAGTCTTGCCCTTTTTGTATAAATGTAGAAGGCTTAAAAGGAAGAGGGGTTTTTTCCCAGTTAGACATGTAAAGCAATATTGTAAGAATAACTACTTTTTTTTGCAATAAAGAATTATTGTTTGCCTGTTGGAAAAAGATTGGTGGCACTTTCAAATGTTATGTTGTGGATGGCTGAAAGATGAACTATTTTGTTTTTCTAGCTTTTGTCCATTAACCGTGAGATCGTTCTAACTCTTAGAACCTATGTTCTTGTTTAAATGATTTCTGGTTTATTTTGTGGAATTACCACCGTGAGTAATGTATGTTGTTCATAAAACAATTGGCTATCTGATTGTTGAAATATCTTTAATCGTTCATGTGTTGTAGAAAGAAACATCAGCTACCTGTAATTTGTCTTTATAATGCATGCACAATACACATTACTCATAATTTAAGTTACAGTTTGATCCCCGGGGATAGATAGATAGATAGTTAGTTTTATTTCATTACTGCATATGTGATTGAGATGCTTGTGAGTGCTAAGATGAGAGGTAAGAACCTGTGCATCACGTTGTGACTGCTCCTTACATCCTTATCACCTTACATGGTTAATTAGGCATGTACACATCATAATTAAATCAAAATACAAAAATACACGGTGGACCGGGTCGCAACCGGTAAAACCTTTGTTTTTGTTACTTTGACCTACGGTAGCCAGACCGCAAACCGGACGGATTCCCTATACCAAACAGTCACGGGCTAGTTGGGAACGTTGACTGGGGAGAATCCCTTGCTGTTGTTGCCTGTGATTTTCTAGGCCTCAACAGTTCTGGTGCTAGAAGGAGGGCCGCCAGTGCATGGCTGGCCGTGGAAACTTATTTTCCCAAGATTACCTTACCAGTAGATGTTTTGAAGCTTTCGACCTAACCCAAGCTCTTACAAGTTTGGTTCTACATTTGAAGTAAGAAAGCCTGTTTTCACCTTACATTGCTCTTTGTCAGACTCCTGTTTGTTCACCTTTCTCATGGTTGGTATAAATGTGAATCAGCCCAACCCATTGCCGGCTTGGAGAGCTAGATCACCTTTGAACCTAACACCTCCATTGCATAACCTACCTCAAGCTTTTGATAAGCTGCTGCCTAAGTTTGATCCTGATGAAAAGAATGTTGTAGATGACCACTTGCAAATTTTCTATTTAGCAGTAAAAGGGTTAAGGGATGGGGAGTACGAAGATGTTGTCTGTCGATTATTCTCGCATACCCTTAAAGGGGCAACAACATCCTGGTATTTCGGTCTTCCTACAAGCTTTATTCCTGATTGGGACACTTTCGAAAGAATGCTCAAAAGGAAGTACACAGCCCAAAAGACACATGCATCACTAATGAAAGGTCTTGGTTTGTTAAAAAAAGAGAAGAATGAGAAGGTGCATCATTTTACTCAAAGATTTTCAACATACCTAAAAACTTTTCTGAAACTGACAGACCCTCAGACAAAGTCTTAATTGAATATTATACCTCAGCCCTAGGGCCTGAGTTAGCCATGTTTTCCAAAATGAAAGCTAAACCTACGTTGGTAGAAACCTATGAAGAAGCAGAAAGGGTAGAGGCTGAAAAGGAAAGTGTAGAAGACTATCCCAAGCAACTTGAGGAAAAAAATATAGGCAGAAGAACCTTACTGTTGCCTAAACCTGAAGAGGAGCAATCACGTGAGTTTGAGGGAATGCTGAAGATAATTCAGAAACTATCCAACCGAATAATAGATCTGGAGAAAGAAAGGGAAATTCAGGAAGCTGACAAACCACACTACCCAAAAAGAGAGGATAGCAACCAGTTGAAAATACCTCCACCAAATTTAGCATCAATGAACCTAACAGATGTGGGGGGGGACAATTTCTGCACTTTTCATCAACAACCTCATTCTGAAAAGAAGTGTCCTCAATGGTTAAATTCGATGGCATTGGTGATGAATAGGTTGTTGGATTCTAAATTGACTAAAGACAGTGGTAAGGAAGAAGAGAAATACCAGACCATAGAAAAACCGGATAATGATACCATGTTCCTATGGAATGGTGTCTCGCTTTTCAACACATAAGAGAATGCTCTTAAAGTTGAATGCGCACTTACAGCAACAAAAGATACAAACCTGACTATTAAAGACAATGCAATAATTTCGAAGATTAAAAGGTTGCAATCGAATGTCAAAAGACAGATAAATGTCAATATTGAAAATAAAACCCCTGAAGGCACTACTGTCAACCAGGAGACCGAGCCAATCAGTGAGCCTGTCAAACCTGTGGAAGAACAGGTAGGTGTTAATGAGGGAAACACTAAAGAAACTGAAGAGCTTAAAAATAATATACCCACTCAAAACCAACCAGGAGAAGAAGACATAGAACTGGGTTGGGAAGAAAAAGATGACACCCCGCCTTTTCTTTTGACCCTAAAAATGCTGAATCACAATGTGCATAATTGCTTGGTAGATTCTGGATCAGCGGTGAATGTTATGCCACTGGAGGTTTACAAAAAGATTAATGGTCAGCCAGAGTCCACACCTTGGGAAGTAACGCAATTAGATAGCACAGGTGTCAAAGTAGTAGGAGAGATGAAAAATGACCTCATTCGCTTTTCTGCAAATAACAAGATATGTCAATTTATTGACATTATGGTGGCTAACATACCGAGTGGATATGGGCTTATTCTCAACCGATATTGGTATGCCAGGTTGAAAGGTTATTTTGCTTCAAACTGGTCTCATTTATGGTTGCCTCTTAAGGGTACCCCTGATCAGATTAAAATTTTGAGAGAGCCTTACATGAAGCATACCGTCACCAGGTTGGGAGAGGGAAATGAATCTGCTAATTCTGTCTTGGGAAATTATCTAATCGAGCTTAAGCTAAGACATCATACAGAAAGAAAGGCCAGTTATAGGATTGGCAATCAGCCTGAGCTCCTTCAACTTCCTCAGGCTGATAAAGATGAATGTAGATTAGTAGACATGGTCTCAATTTCAAAAATGGTACACTTAGACCATGGATAGACTTTTAGCCTAGCCCTTTAACTCGTTGGACTGAAGATTTTTAAGGGTGGGCCCACATTTTCTTTTCTTTTTTTTTTTCCTTGTACATAAATAATGTTGTTTTTCTTTAATGCTTTGATGTTGTTTTCTTTTTTATTATTTGATTTGATGTTGTTTTCGGTTGATTTAAATGCTTTGTTACTAGTTCTTTTTATTTTTGAATAAAGAGGCAAACTTTTGGTTGCAATGGAAACATCAGGGTTCTTAGTTAACTAAAATATTGAGCAAAAGACTGTGCTTTGAAACATAGAATGTCTTCTAGTAGCAGTGTTCCTAATTGGCCCTGCATTCATTGAAGTTCTACATAACCCCTGTAAATAACTCAGAATTAACCGGTCTGGAATACTATTTCGAGGCTCCATCCATTTCACATCTTAAATGTCCAAGGGAGTGACAGCAAAGGACCCACGAAAAGGAAGCAAGGTAAACAGTATATCATATATAAATGATCCCATGCCATGATTTTAAAAAAGGACAAAAGCTATCAAAGAGTCAAAACTCCTTAAAGGAACAATACATATCAAAGCAAAGTATCAAAAGCATGAATCTCAAGTTGCCAAAAGTTCCTCTCCGTCCGTGAGATAAAAAACAAATTCTTCTCTCACACAAAAGGACACTATGGATAGAGGAGCCTGAATAAAATTCAGAAAGAAAGGCAGATGGAGGACTCGAAAGAACTAAAGTTAAAATAGCACGAAAGTGCAGTTGGCATGGGAATTAGGAACAAAGGGATAATGTTGTTTACTACATGTTACAATCCTGTGGTGTCCAAGCCTGAAGCTACCTAAGGACAAGGGTAAAATGAATCTCACTTATTTGGCCTCAAAAGAGTTATTCAGACTTGCAAATGTTTCTGATGTTACCATTTCCCAATGAATGGACTACTTCTCAATAATCTAAACGCATGAGTTGGCCAACTTAGGAATACAAACATCTAGAAGATTTCAGCTTCTATCCAGACAGTCTTGCACTGGGAACAAGTTAAGTCAGAAATCTGGGGTTCACCAGGTAGTCGCCAATTGTTGCAGCTGCAACATTTTCCCAAAATTCCAAAAAAATTCAGGACCCTCCTTTTGGTTGAATTAGCTTGATTTTCTTCTTTTGTTTGATCTAATAATTTTTTTGAAAAGATTTTCCAATGCTTGGATGGATCTACCAATTGTTTTGATTCTTCCTCTAACGCTTGAAATAATCCACTATTGATTCAAACTTTATCATTGCTTTTTAGCATGTTCGAATCGGAAGTTTATTTGGTTGGAGCTCCCGCCGTTGCGGTGAAATAACAAGTTTTGGTTTAAACGTTTTCTCCGATACATTTCTTTCAATCGGCTCTGTTTTGGTTTACATCGGGATGATTTGTTATTTCTGTCTCCGCCGTTGCGGACGGAAAATTACTAACTCTCCCGATTTTTGCTTTGACGTTTCGGGTCTCATTATGTTATTTTCACTGGTCCGTGAGTTGTGGGCTTCCGCTGTTGCGGCTGCGGAAAGCTCTATCTTTCCTATCGTCTAGTCGTTTTAAATCCTACCGTTGCGGAAGGATAATCAACTTTGGCTTTGTTATTTTCTTCAATGCTTTTGGTTTAATCGGCTGATATTTTGTTTTATGTCGGAACATGTTGCTTCTTTGGTCTCCGCCGTTGCGGATGGCAGATCGCTAAGTTTTCCGATTGTCGCCTTGACTTGTGGGACCCCGCTTTGTTATTTTTGCCGATCCTTAAGTTTATGGTTCCGCCATTGTGGATGAAAGAAACACTAACCTTTCCGATATTTCATTGGTTTTCTCTTCCAATTCAAGCCTTAGTGGACTGTGATATCCTTCATGCCTCCGCCGTTGCGGCTCCCGTTTCGCTATCGCTCCGATGCGCTATTGGTTTGTTTCTCGGTTATCCCTGCGGATAGATTAGTGGTTTGGCCACCCGACGTTGCAGAAGGAATTATCTTGCATCCTCCGATCCGTTTTTCTTCCGCCGTCCGATTTTACTATTTCCCCGCCACACATGGTTGACTTATATATATATTTGGGGCCAGGTCTATTTTTCGATTATTCTATTTGGATTGCCGTTTCGACTTGCCCACTGTTGCTCTCGTCGTGCTGTCATCCTCTCGAGTTTGGTCGGACCCTGCTATCGGTGTACGCTCGTTCCAGGTGGCTTCAACTATGGAAGCATGACCGTCTTCGTCCCGCCATACACGTTGCTTTGCCAGGTAGGCTCGTATTTTCCTTTCCCTGTTCCGTTCGAAGTGTTTTGTTGATATTTCTATGGTTAGGGTCGTCTATGGCCGTTTTCCCTGGCCCGTTAGTTTTACGCCTATATATTGAAGGTTTGTAGTGTAACTTTCCTCGACGGGGGGGGGGGGGGGGGGGGGGGGCGTTTGGACCCGCATGGTAGCTGTTTTACCGCGGCTTTTTGTCTATGACCCTGCGCTTAGCGAATGGGGGTTTGGTGCAGACGGTCGTTATGCCATCTGCACCAAGCTGCCCTGCGTAATGGTGTTTGGTGGGGGAAGGCTTTCTTGGCCTTCCTGTGGTTTGTAAAATGATTTCCTTCCTTTCTTGTGGCCCGTACCCTTCACAAACCAAAATCGCACTACGCCACGCTCTTTACATAGTCTGATATACTGTCGGTTTCGAATCCGAGCCGGCTTGGGGAGGGGTGTATCACTGCACCAGTTTTGTTGACCATAAACTGCCCGGGTAGTTTTGATAGAGCTAACGCCGTTGAAAAAGCTTGCATAGTTTTCCCCTTGTCCTTCCCTCGTAGCGCGACGACCATGGAGCCCGCAGAAAGCCAAAGTTTGTTTCATGTTAATGTAGATTTATTTTCCGCCTCGAATTTTGTTGATAGAATTGTTTTGGTATCATAGTGTTAGCTTTGCACGTATTTGTCTCAGTTAGCTAATTTCATCATGTTAAACATAGACGAAATGACGCACTGCACATTGTTGTCTCCAAGTTTGTCACTCAACTGGAAATGGCTTAATATTACAATTTTATGGTAGGAAGAGTTCACAATGTCAAAGAGGCAAAAGAAGAAGGCTCATGTGGTTGAGGAGGACCCAAAAGTGGAAGTTGTCACCAAGACTGAGTACATATATGAGGACACCAAGTGTATATCTGGTGTCGAACCTGAATACCAATGGGGGGAAATATATAGGTTAATCACCCGTAGGGAAGTGCCCGATGGGAGGTTCTTCAAATTGGAATGGATGCCCATCATTTTTTATGTTGCAACCCAGGGGACAATTTTCAACTGGGCCAGCATTGTATCAAATAGTCTCTCTGCCTGCTTGGCCTCAGCCTTGGGTGGAGTATCCCAAAAAAGGTCTGAATTCTATATGAGCTCCATGCTTGTCGATTTTATATTGTGCAATCAGTATTTCCCCGGCCTCAGGTGCATCTGGGATAGGGAAAGAATGCCTGTCTATTCTGCATATAAACCACTCTGGGCACACAAGTATCACAGCCATTATTGAGAAGTCTGTGAACACTTCATCATGCCACTGTATATGCTCATTTTCTTGAAAGAGTGTGATTGCATGTCAGAGGAGGCGCTGCAAGTAATGGAAGAATATGCAGACTACTATCTGACTGAGGATGGACTTTACTTTAGGATGTTTGGAGGGTCAAGAGCTCCTTCCCTACTGCCCAAATACGCCACTGATTACATCATCCACAAGGAGGCAGTTAGGCAAGTCTTCTTGGATGGCATAGGGAGCTTCTTGTTTGAGCATAAGAAGGCTGCCTATCCTCCTTTGCCCTTCAAGTTAAGAAGTTACAGATTCACCAAGGTGAAGAAAGCGGATGAATTCATAGAAGAGTTGGAAATGTTTCATTTTGGCGAGATGTATTTCCATAGAAGTGACTCCCGTGGTAAAGTAGCTGAGCATTGTAAAGAAAACAACGTACATTTTGAATACACCCACCATTGGGATAGGGAAGCATCTGTCTTTCGAAGGGCATTAAACATAACAGCATTGAGGAGAAGGTTTAAGAAGAAGATCACCACCAAAGGTTGGAAGAGAGATGAATAAGCAAAAGTGGAGGAAGAAGCCAAGAGAAGAAACAAGGAAGCCCAAAGGCTGGCACAAGAAGCTGCAGGGTGGTTACAGGGGGAAGAAGAAGGAAAAAGAAGAGCTTCTCAAGAAGCAGCCCAGAAGGCAGAAGAAGATGCAAGAAATGAAGCTGAAGAAGAGAAAAGAAAGCTTGATGAGGAGCTTAAGAGACAGGAAGCAGAGAGGTTAAAGTTGACTCAGACAGAGACTGAACAATCAGTCTCTGACACAGCTGGTGGTCAGGTGCAGGACCCAGAAGTACCTGCTGCCAGCACACCTGGACAATCTGTGGTCCCCACCATGAAGCTGGTCCCCTTTGCACAAAAGAAAGGGGAAGAGATTCTTGATTTTAACACTGTGTTCTATGACAGGGAAACAAAAAGGATAGTGAAGAGAACAGAAAGGAAGATTGAAACGGGAGGTCTACCGTGGAAAATGATAAAGGATACACCCATTGTATTTGGAACAGACCAAGACCCTAGATTCACCATTAGAGCTGGAGCAGCACTGATTCATGCTTCCGAAGATAATGTGGACACGATTATGACAAACTTGGAGAAATCCAAGAAGTCCTCTGCTCAATTGAAAGACACATTGAGGAAAGAGAGAGAGGAAAGCAATAGGCTAAAAAGGAAATATGAAGACATGAAAAAAGAAATGAGATATTCAAAGGATGAACTGCAGCTCCTCCAAGCTAGTGAAACTGCACAAGGATGCCTGGAGAAAGTGCAGAAAGAATGTCAAGAGCTAAAGATGGAAAAGGAACAACTGCTGGGAAAGGTAGAAGATTTAGAGAAGCAAAAGATCATCTTGGAGGCCAGTGAGATGCATGCCCAAGAAGAGGAAAAGAAGCTTCAAGAGCAGGTCACTTCTCTAACAACTGCTCTAGAAGAAGCAAGAGAGAAGCAGGTCAATCTACAACCCTTCAAGGAGCATGTGCTCCCCCAAAAGGCCAAGATGTTGCAACTACAGACTGCCATAGAAGAGGAAAGGTGCAAAGTGCTGCAGATAGATGGCTAATTGGAAGAAATCCTGGAGACCTCCTCTTATTTCGTTGATAGATCTCAAGACATCCTTGAAGTCCTGACTGGGAGGATGGCAAGGCTGAAAAACAATGAAGAAACTCCAGCAGAACTGCCATCAAAGGATCAACAGGCCCTCAAGTGGGATTATGACTTACTAGAATTTTCTATAAATACCGCAGAGGATTTCAAGAAAGCTGTTAAAAAGATGAAAGGAGCATGCACAGATTTTTTCAGCAGGCTCCTTATTACCTACAACCGGTGCCAAATAGAGGCCGAACGGAGGCTTGAGGTTTTCCCGGACCACAACTCATTTGTGGAGATGTTGCAGAAGAGATATCAGGAGGAGGAAGCGAAAGTATAGCATATCAAAGCCTTGGATGATCAGATCTTAAGGAGTGAAGTAGATCATTCAGCCATCAGTGTGCAGCTTTTGGAGGATCAGCTTCGGTTGAGCACAGCCAGAATTGAGGCTATAAAGAACCAAGCTACGAAGTTTGAGATCAACATTCATTTTTTGGAACCTTGTGCCTTTGAAGGCATCGCCTCTGAAGCTTTGGCATGGAAGAAGTTTCTGGACACCCAAGTGGGACCCTCCTCGTAAAGGATTGGTCACTTTTGTAATTTGTAACGATTTTGTAAAAACATTTGAGAAAAGTGAAACATTGGAGGTGAAGAGTTGGGAAGGCCAAAGGTTACTTTGGGCAGCCCAACAGTCTCGCCCTTTTTGTATAAATGTAGAAGGATTAGAAGGAAGAGGGGCTTTTTCCCAGTTAGACATGTAAAGCAATATTGTAAGAAGAACTACTTTTTTTTGCAATAAAGAATTATTGTTTGCCTGTTGGAGAAAGATTGGTGGCACTTTCAAATGTTATGCTGTGGATGGCTGAAAGATGAACTATTTTGTTTTTCCAACTTTTGTCCATTAACCGTGAGATCATTCTAACTCTTAGAACCTATGTTCTTGTTTAAATGATTTCTAGTTTATTTGGTGGAATTACCACCGTGAGTGATGTATGATGTTCATAAAACAATTGGCTATCTGATTGTTGAAATGTATTTAATCGTTCATGTGTTGTAGAAAGAAACATCAGCTACCTGTAATTTCTCTTTATAATGCATGCACAATACACATTACTCGTAATTTAAGTTACAGTTTGCTCCCCGGGGATAGATAGATAGATAGTTAGTTTTATTTCATTACTTCATATGTGATTGAGATGCTTGTGAGTGCTAAGACGAGAGGTAAGAACCTGCGCATAACGTTGTGACTGCTCCTTGCATCCTTATCACCCTGCATGGTTAATTAGGCATGTGCACATCATAATTAAATCAAAATACAAAAATACACGGTGGACCGGGCCGCAACCGGTAAAACCTTTGTTTTTGTTACTTTGACCTACGGTAGCCGGACCGCAAACCGGACAGATTCCCTATACCAAACAGTCACGGGCTAGTTGGGAACGTTGACTGCGGAGAATCCCTTGCTGTTGTTGCCTGCGATTTTCCAGGCCTCAACACATTACTAGCATTATACTATATTTTATTTATCATCTTGTTTGCTTATACTAAGATGTGTTAGGGATATTGTTGTTACAACTTCAAAATATGATATAAAGGAGGCGTTAAAAATGCGTTGATAATATGGATACCTACAATATCTGGTGAAACTAGGGGTTTTCTTAATTGGAAAGGTATATTGTGAAGGGGGTTCAAAAATACAATTTTAGGAAGTATTTTCCAATATTTAGTGAAATTAGGGATATTCTTTAATATCCTACGAACGGACGTGATATGTAACAAGTTCATTGAGTGAAACCCCCGTGGATTGATGTTGATCTGGTGAGCTCTGGAGCATCAATACTATTTAGAATTTATATGCTTAAATTGATGATTGATTTGATGATGAGCTTGTGGGTTCTAAGGCATTGAGATTATTTAGGTTTATTATGTGTTTATGTTGAATAACAATGTGCATTAGAGGAAATTTGAGGTCTAAAATGGGCCTCCTAAGGAAAATAATAAAATAATAGTTCAAATAATAAAATAATAGTTATTAATTTTGGAGGAAGAATGAAAAAACTACTTTTTTGTTCGTATTTTTGACATATCTCCCTGTGGTTTTACTCAAATTTCGAGTGGGAGAGCTTATTGGATGCGGAATTTAATTCCGCATCCAACGAGTACCCACACTACATACTTTTGATGGACCCCGCTACCCCAAAAATAAGAAATACCTGAAAAAACCATCACATTTTTTTCAGGTATTTCTTATTTTTGGGGTAGTGGGATCAATCGAAAGTATGCAGTGTGGGTACTCGGATGCGGAATTAAATTCCCCATCCAACGAGCTCTCCTGCTCGGAATTTGAGTAAAAACACAGGGAGATATGTCAAAAATACGAACAAAAAAAAGTAGTTTTCTTTAATGACAAATATGTCAATTCAACCATTATGGTTGACTCATTTTATTGAAAGTCTATTGGTTCCTGAATACCAACTCACAAAATTTATTGTTGGCGTGTTTTTTTACAAGGCCCATTTTAGACCCCAAATTTCCTTTGATGATGATTAGGTGCTTAATGGATGATTGAACTGATAGGCTATGGAACATAAAATTGTAACTAACAATCAGATGATTATGTGTTTAGTTGATGTTGAGCTCGTAGGGTTTGGAACCTCATGTATTATTAATGATGTGATGATGATGATATTTTCATATATTCAAGTTTTAATTATATATCATAATGACTGTCAATGCTTTGAGGATCATTGCAGGTAATACACTATGGCATCTTCAATAAGACCATAAGATAAAAACAAAATGAACTTATGAAACTTACAATAAAGATCAAGAAACTTAGATCCATTAAAATATTTATGAAACCTTGAGCTTATCACGAGGGATTCCCTAATACTATAAAGCTCTTGAATTTTCAAGAAATATCTACACACTAACCAAAATTCCTTAAAGAAAATGGATTGAAAAATAAAAATATGAGTTTAAGAAAGAGAACCCGATTTAGAATAAGAGCCTTTCCCAAAAATAAATGTTGTAGGGAAAGGACATTGCAGGGGGTAATGGTCTATAATACACTGGAGGGTCCATTCGTAGGTCCTTGAGTGCTCAATTTGCCATCATGGCTAGTCCAAGAACTATGTGATGAAAGGGATATTAGTTACAGGACTCTATAAAGGGTTGGTAAATGGACCTTATGGCTACTCTGAATTAGTAATAAATTTAGAAACAACCCTGAAATTATGATCAAGTCCATGACAAAGAGGTAATATTCTTCCGGTATTTGTCAGCTTTGTTGAGTACTTGATGAGAGTTTTGGTGTTGCGTTGATATGCTCTAGAGAACTTAGACTGATAAGTCTTATTTGGTGTTGAGTTGATATGCTCTGGAGCACCTAAATTGATCATACTTACTTGGTGTTCAGCTGGTATGCTCTGGCACACCGAGAGCTAGTTATGCTTAAGCATATGTTATACATGTGTTATGCTTATGATATGCAAATGTTATGCTTACATTATTCTTATGTTATATGTTATGAACATGTTATGCTTATGCACATGTTATGCATATGTTATGTGCATGCTATGCTTATGTGCATGCTATGTTCATGTGTAGCTCATGTTATGAGAATTGATATGATTCATTTTTGAAGAAAAGCAAGTTGAGAATAACTAAAGGTACTTAGGGAGAAGTACTACCATACATAAAGTATGGATGAAATTTCTTTATATGGCAAAGTTAGATGCCATGAAAAGAATTTTGAAAATATTTATCATAAATAATGAATTACATATATATCATGTATGATTGATCGATGTGCAAAATGAAGGATATTACAAAGCGAGGCTTTTGTGTGTACATTGAACTGTGAAAGAGTTACCATGAAAGGCAATAACAAGGTGTTGCAAGAGAATATTTTTTTCTAAATTGATTTTGGAAAAAAAACATATGTGTGCATGTATTTTATTATTAAATACTAGAAACAACTTGTGTTATTTGTGAAAAGTAAAGTTATGAAAGCAAAGGATCTTGAAGACATGCAAACAGAGATGCCAAAGCAAGCAAGAAAAAACTAGAAAAATGTAATTGCAAAGGCAAATGAAAGATGGAAGACATAATTTTGAAAGGCACAAACATCGAGGATGGTGTTATTCTTAAGGGGGGGAGGATGTAATATCCCACTTCTGTTCCCCTGTACGTATAAACGAAAGTGTAATTGTGTACCTGCTCATGGCAATGAGCTCAATCCAGAGGCTCCACAGGTAAAAATCTATAAGTATAATTTTGAATTCCTTTGTTGTATTGTAAATTGTAGACTTAGGGAGTCTGAAGTCTTGACACGACTAAAATTATAGGGGCATGGAATCCACTAAGGGGAGAAGTTGAATCGATAAGTAGCAATGAGTTTGATGACAATGGTCATCCTAGTGTCATGAGCACTTGAAGTGAATTGTGGCATTCACTGAGCAAACACTTAAGTATTATAAGTATTGTTAACTATTAGTCATATATAAGGGCACGAAAGAAACTAGTAGTCACCACAAGGCACGAAGAAGTTTGCAATAAACTAACTTTTAGCATGAGGGTAACAAATATCTAGTTCCATTAAGTAAAAGTAAGGTTAACCTAAATAACATTGATATCTTGGCCTCAGGAGGGGATTTTGTTAAGATCCTAAGTGGAAAATGGTTAATATTTTTCCTAATTATAAATTAAGAATAAAGATAAAAGGATTTTTTAATACCAAAGAAACATATTGGTATATTGATAATTTATAATTAACTATCTAATAGTGGAATGATTGATTGTCTTTTATTTAACAAAAGCTTAGCTACAAAACTAGAAAGATATAACTAGAAGTTGATACATGGGTATGCATGGATAACTAGTAGCTAGTGCATGGAAAATTGGTAGCTGAAGCATGAATAACTAATGGTAAATAACTATTTATAGACTAAGTTAAGTGAGCGAGTTAATCTTAATTTAAGATAGTTATCTTAGGATAATTGGTTGAGTTAACTAAGTTGATTAATTATGCTAAGTTAATTAATTGAGTTAACTAAGTTCATTAGTGATCTTAAATTAATCCACGAAGATAAGTAAAGATTAAAAATAAAAAATATCATAGTTAAGAGAATGATTTTTTATTAAAAATATTTTAAAAGCTTTAGGTAAGAAAAGAAAAAGGTTAAAAAATATATATAAAGGCACACTCTTGGGGGAAGGGGAATTACTTGAATCCCAATACACTTTAGGCTTTTTGGGTTGAAGATAAAAGCGACAACCTCATGTAAAAAGGAGAAAAAGGCGTCACTGCCAAAGAAAGAGGACCAACACGTTTCTTTTCATTTCTTGCATGGAATCGAATCTCCACAAGAAAGAACCCAAGCAAGTTTTCTAAATCGTGTTTTGTTTTGCTTAATAGCTGAAATAAAATCTTTTTAGGCTGAAGAACCAGATTGTGGAGCGCTTTTGCCACAAACTGCATTTAAAATCCTTATTGTAGAATAACCAAATCGTGAAAGCTTTTTGTCCAGCTATGACTGCGTTTATTTATCAATTTATGGTTTTTAATGACCGTGCTTGGAAATCCCGAGGCGTTGAGCCTGCATAATTATTATTTTATAGGTGTGAATGACCAATACCTGAGACTTTTTTGCCCAGACAACTCAGCCTGCAATTTGTTTATTCCTTCATTTGCTTCAGAAAGACCAAAATGTACAACGTTTGCCATTTCATTCTAAATTTTTTATTTCTACTTGTTTTGGAATGATAAAGTCGTGCCAACGTTTTCATTTTCCTATAACGCTCTGCCTGCATTTAATTTCATTTTACCCAGTTCAAAGTATAAAAACGTTTCTGCCAAAAACTTGATTTCTTTTATGATTGTTGACAAAATCCTGGAACGTGTTGCCTGATGGCTGGGTCTTCCTTGCCAGACCTTAAATACATTGCCGATATTCAAAGCTAGGGCGTCTCCTTATAGGAGATCGACCCACCAGATCTATACGTTGACTGGATTTTACATTGCATACCGAATAAACCAAGGCATCTCCCTTAAGGTTGGGCCTCTTCCTTTTTAGAGATTGCTTCATTGCCAAAGACTGAGAACGTTTTTGTATATTGTTTAAATTGGATGCCCAACATTTATTTCATATATGGTTTAAATTGGTGGAATGGATGGAACAAATCCATGCCCAATGTTTCTTCTATATATATCGTTTAAAGATGGAAAAGCAAAGTCTATACCAAAAGTTTTTTTTAATTGTTTAAATATGGTGTAATGGCTGTAAAAATAAATCCATGACAAAACGCTTTCTTTTATGAACTGATAACCTTAACAGGGCATAGCACCTTGGCGGGCATTCCACTTGATGTTAACTACTAATAAGTACATTCCACTTGATGTTAAGTACTAATAAGTATTATTACTTACCTGGTTGTTTGTAAAAATTGGATGGAGAGCTAGGTGGGAAGGATGTGGCATAGCACCTTGGTGGACATCCCACTTGATGTTAAGTACTTATAAGTATTATTACTTACCTGGTTGGTTGTAAAAATTGGATGGAGAGCTAGGTGGGAAGGATGTAGACCCACATATTTGGCTTCCCAAATTATAATAGCTTTGGAGGTGATATTTCTCTACCCTAGTGTATTTGGGCCCAACTTTGTAGCCTCTTGACTTATGGAATTAACTTAGGATAGAGTGCAGGTTGGTTGGGAGGAAAGTCTAAGTCAAGTCTTCACTAGGTCAAGTCTCTCATAAATACTCATTGTTATTATAGGTCACATAAATATCCATTAAAATGCACTTTTATTTTATGTTCTCGTGTATGAGACCTTATAAATATCTTCATTTGGTAAACATTGGAAATAATGTATTGTGTTAATGGTACAAGTATTTATGTTCTGGATTGACACTATCTCTATAAATAAGTTACTTTATGGTGGATTAATTGATAGTAATGATTTACTTTAAGAATTGTAGAAATAAAGTTATTTGTTTAAATATCAAACCGGTAACTTTATGTTATAAAATATTACCTTAACATAGTAGTAACAATTCCTTCAATGATTATCAAACAATTCCTTCAATGATTACCTAGACCCTAATTACTTATAGTTTGAATAAAAAGAAATGCTAGAATATCACAAAGTTTACTATATTGCTTCGATTCCATAAAATATAACAATTCCTTCAATGATTATCAAACAATTCCTTCAATGATTACCTAGACCCTAATTAATTATAGTTTGAATAAAAGGAAATGCTAGAATATCACAAAGTTTACTATATTGCTTCGATTCCATAAAATATATATTATATTGCTTTTACATGAGACATTATTATGTTGTTCTTATCGTTTAAAAGGATGAAAAAAGATTTAATTGGATTTTTATATTTTAATGGAAAATGAATAGTAAAATATCCCATATGAAACAATGATGACCATGGAACTAAAGACTAAATGTGTAAGGTTATAAAAGTATTTAATTAGTGAAAAGTCATAGGTCTTGCAATAAGATATTTCGTTGAGAATTTTAGGATGTACACAATTTAAAGTAAGTATTTAGTTTGATGCTTAAAGAGAATTAATATAAATGTTTGATATTTTGTTCAAGAGAGTAACATGATGGGATTATATAGATAATGTTTAAAAAAAATCATACTCTATCTCCTCAAAATAGCACCAAGGAAATAGGGAGACATTAAAAAGAAATTTTAGTTTCATGTTATAAATGCTTTCTTCACATAAAAACCTATTACATCATGGATTTATCTCTCTACCAAGAAACAAATTGTTCATTTGATATTCCCTTTGAAAAAATCTTTTTGATACTAACAACAAATATTTGGGCCAAGGTTTTATAAATACAATTGCATAATGAAATTGGATTGAACTCTTTAAAACTTTTGGGGTTATTCGTTTTGGGAATTAATGCTGGAAGATTGGAATTGAAAGTTCCAAGAAATTTCCATGCGCTTTTGACCTCCTCAATCATCCTTAATAGATCCTCTTCCATTAGATCATAGAGTCTTAAATAGAATTCTATTGGCCAACCATTTGACCTAGGGATTTTATCTCTTTTAAAGTATGACGAAACAACTTCAACTCTTACTTGGGAAACCTCTTCCATAAACATCTAGTTCACTTCCTCTATTACAAGCCTTAGGAAATATGGTGAAATTTTCAAAATATCAACCATTTTTATGTATTAGGATCTAAGTATAAAGATTGGAAGTAAGAATCTCCTGTGTCTAATATTTCTTAGATGTTTTTTATTTGTTGCCATCTTCTATTTCCATCTCCCATATGTACGAGTAAATATGGGTAATTTTCCTGTGTTTTTTATAATTATGAAAGAGAATTTTGTTTTCATTGCCTTTTTCCAATCATACTACCTTGCTTTTAATTCTCTAGTCTACCTCTCTTATTTCTAGAAGCTTTTGTTTTGTATTGTCTAAGTTTTCACTTTTTCCCTCTCTCCTTTTGTGATCTCTCCCATTCGGACATGTTCATACAAAGAAAAAAAAAAGGAGTTCAAGTCCTTTTAATTCCTTATTTTATTATTTATTAAAAAATTAAATGCCCAAGCTACTATTGCTTTTTTTAGTGCTTTTATAAGCTATAAGCTTGCTATGTCCCTTTATGTGGGATCATATCCCGTTGTTTCCTTTGCCATCTTAATACATTCTTCTTCCTTTATATATATAATTGGTAAAATATTTGACCAGCCACCTACTACCTATCACAGGGGATTCACCTTGTTGAGCAATATCTTATCACATTCATTCATAAAGGGGGGCTTTTTAATTATGAAAAAAGGTCAATATATTGTAGGCATTGAAGGGTGGGGAGTAGGGTATGGGGGGTTTATAGGTATTGGTGGGGTATTAAAAGAGGTTTCTAGTAAGAATAAGGAATTTATCGTAAGAATAGGGTTTTTTTAATTGGAAATATGTATTAGGTGGGGGGATCAACAAAATGATTTTTGTAGGTGATTATGAATATCTAGTGAAAAATGGGTATTCTTTAAGAAGTTAGCTTTCCACCCGACCATTTACACCGATCAGACGACCTGCAATGCATGATGTGAAAGCTCACGCGAGCCAGGTCGTCCAATTGGTGCAAATGGTCAGGTGAAAAGCTAACTCCATTCTTTAATATCCCATGAACGATGGCGCTATGACATAGTTTCACTAAGTGAAGACCCCATGCTACCCATAGACATTTTCTTCAATTCCATTAGAAAAATCTCAAATACTGGGAACCTATCCAATCTCTAGGATATAATAGCTTCTTAATCATGTTGTTCCTCCAATTATGTACATTCTTGATTGGTTCTAAATAAACTAACTCAACATCCTCAAGCTTATATTTAAAATAATTAGTAAGTATATATTGCCTTGCATTTTCTTGCCAAACCTTACAATTGTTGAAAGTAAAATTTAAATAAGCCCCTACAATTAACTTGTCATATCTAATAATTCCCTGGGAAAATGAATCATTCCAAAACAAGTTCTTATCATCATAGGTACCATAGTAATTTATCACACATACCATGATCTCCTCTAAAAATATGAAATCCCGTTTGTATCTAATGCTATAAAATCTCATCTTTCTACACTTTACCTTTTTCAATCCTCTCGTATTGATTCTTCTAATAATATAACATTTGATTTGTCTACTTCTACTAGTCTAACTAGGAATAATATGTTTGAGGGGCTTCCTAACCCCATGGCAATTAAAGATAATGTAATCAAGGTTAACGCTAGAGGGTTTTTTCCTACTCTATGGACCCCTTTCAAAGAATTTTGCTTCACTTGCTATATCTCCTTCAATCCTTTCTCTTGGGCATGGTGAAGATACGATTTTATCCCCCCACCCTCTATGATATTATCCATGTTCCCACTAACACTCTTTCTAGGTCTAGGTTGATATCTTAATTTTGTTCAATTAGTAAGAAATTCACCCAAGCCTAAATTATTGTGATATTGACTCAATGAATAAATTGTCCCAAGATTCCTTTTCCTAGGGAAATAATTAAATTATCCTTTCCTTAAAGATTGTTATCTCTTTCTATTTTTTCCTATAACCCTTGTTCCCGCCTATTAACCTCCTATGAACTTCTAAACATAATCCAATTTCCTTGTCTCCAAAATCAAAACTACCTTATTTTGATAAGAAAAAAGAGAAGTATTTGGTTTGTTAGAGTTTAACTTACCAATTTTACCTTCATGGAGATCTTGAGATCGAACACCCGGTGTATTTGTCTTGACATTAGACTTATTGCAATTTTTCCTCTTGATTACAAGATCTTTCTAACACCCTCTTTTGATTTTTCATAATCTATTTTGTTGACCTCCCTGCCCCACTATTGTGCTCCACTCATATACAATGCCATTCAATTCTATTTATTCCAGATTCAATGAACTCACCCTTATCGATTGTGTACCTCCCTTCACTTTGCCACTTAAACAAGGGGTCTTCCTCTTCCAAATCTTCTTTGTAAACATAAAAACGTAATATTTTACTACATGCCCATATGTAATGGAATCTCACGCATTTAAAAGCAATTTCCATGTAATTAACTATCTCCTTGTGTTAGAGTTCCCATTGCTATTTGAATATTATCTAGGAGCCCTCCCCTTGTGTCTTCCTCCAGAAGTATTTGTGATTGTTCTTTGAACACTTGTTTTATAATACATACCAACATTCAAGGTCTTCCAGAAGCTATATCCAATACTCCTAAGAAATTTATCAAACCAATGTTCAAGTGGTAACCTTGGAAGTTTAGTCCAACCTGGATATTTTGTTCTGGATTTCGACCTTGGATGGTAACATGGAAACCATTTCATCCAATTCAAAATCAACATGCCCTAGTATCATTGTTGGTTTGTGACGTTTTCCACATTTTCTGATGTCCTCAAGATGAACCCTAGTTATCCCATGGGCATCATCTGAAATCTAGGACAATAATGCAAAACCAAAGCCCATTGCATCCTCATCCATTCTATTAGTGTTTTTTATTTGTACTCATGCCTCACTATTTGACTATTGTAGTCAGCTATCTAATGTGGGTACACATCCTCTCCTACCACCATCTTCAACATTTCCTTTTCTTAATGCAACAACTTGATCACTTCTTATAAATTGATTTCTTATCTTCCTTATCTCTACCCTCCAACAGCCTCAAACCACTTAAAACCTCTAAAATCTATACTTCTTCCTACAATTCTCAACCCTCCATACACAACATCAAAATTTTGATCTACTCTTTATTACAATCTGTTCTAAGAAGACTTACCACTATATCATCCTTATTCCTGGTTCTAAAAAGACTTATTAAAACACAAGAATAATCAGTATATTGAATTTAAAAAACTGTTAACAATGCTCAAATATTAAAATAATAATATTTTCATGAAAATTACATGATACACTTTTCAATCTAGCTTTTCGAACATAAAACTTAATCCACAATAAAACATACAGATTACACACAACAATAATATAGTAATTCAATAATGATTTATAAAATGTTATTTATTAATATAATAATATTGCAGTCATTTGCTTGATTTTACCGAAAGTATGGCGAAATGATCATAAAACCCATTTTACAAACATGAGTTATTCTCGAGGTAGTATATATATTTTGCAAACACACAAGATGTCAAAGATATAAATTTGTTGTGAATGGGACGAGTATTTTTCACTGGCCAGATTAATATACAAGATTTATGCAATCGAACTTAGTCGATAACAAGTCCAATATACCAGCAGGGTTTGTTTACCATGTTCTTATGGCTTTCTTGAAACATATTTTACTATTACAAAAGCTCATCTTTTTAAGACATCATACCAGTGAAATCAAGCCTACTGCTATACACTAAGAAGATGTTTCCTTTTATGATAATGTAATCATAGTTTCAGAATTTGCCATGCTTTGGCTTATGTACTGATTGAAGTGAATGATAATGATAAATTTAAGTATCAAATCCACCACCCTTGCATGTATTGGTTGTGCGGTGGCTGCGGTGGCTGATGAGGAGGGTCAATGCTTTCAGGAGGTACAGGCTGATATCTGCTCCCGTGTAAACATATACATAATAACAAGTGGTCAGTCGATGATTTATTTGTTTCTTATTTGTTTCTTTTAAAGATGAAATTGAAATTGAAATTGATTGAGAATGATTCCAGCTTCAAAAGTGCCAATAAATAAAAGATACCAAGGAATACTTTATATACCCGATCTGCAGCGTGGGTTCACAGTCCACATGGTGGAGGCTTGAATTTGAATTTTGTTGAGGGTGTGAGAGAGCATATGTGGTGTTTGTGATAGAAGAATCCCAAGGCCCGTTAGTGCCAGTATTAGCATTAGAAGTCTGCTCTATGCCAGTTATTACATCTCTTCCCTCTGTTTCGGAAAGCTGAAAGAAACCACAAGAGACAGACCATCTTTTCATGTCAGCAAATTCACAAATCGTCACGATTTATAGTAAATAGTAAATACAATGTCATACAAATACATATATGCGATGAACGGATACTTTAACTGACCTTTTTCTGCAGAGACTTGTTTACTTCATGTAGTAACCGTTCCTGTACGAGGAAACATGATACACAAATGTTATATGCTTTGCAGTTGGATTACTGCATCACAAATATTTTCATTTCAAATCGAAAACAAAGATTATTCCTTTGCAGTTGGATTACTGCATCACAAATATTTTCATTTCAAATCGAAAACAAAGAATATTCTTTTTATAGAGAGAACCCGCAATGGCAGTGGAAGTGACAGCAACAGTTATATACGACTCAGAAACCTTGGCATTCATCTCCACAATAACACAGCCCATTAATTGTCACGCCTACAAGTTAAGGGTTTCTTTCAGTCTAGACTTTTAAAAGCAGGTTGTGAATGGCTTTTCAAGCGTTTCACAACCCAAATTTATCCCGGAAGGTTTTCCCTCCCTTCTATAAATGATTGTTTTCATACAATAATCTTCATGATCATGTTATATAGTGCATATTACAATGGGAAAAAACATCAGACTTCTAGGTTAAATTGAGAATTATTTTTTACAAAGTTTTAGTGGTACAAATCCAAGCAAGGATCCACTAATATCTTTGCTAAACATATATAATTATTAAAGGGAAAAGACTTGTTGAAAAGAATACTCGTTGTTTCCATTGATGGAAAACAGGGTTAATTTCAGTCTATCGTGTTGCTATCTTAATATTTGAGTAAAAGGGAGGATGCTATAGATCACTTTAGTTAGGCCTTTTAAACCATTTATGTCTTATGTCTTAGCATACAGAACATCCTTCGTATCTTAAAGTAATAAGGATTTTCAAACCACTTATGTCTCTTGGCATACACAACCTCCCTCAAAGTGTCCTTTAAAAAATAAAGTCCTTGCAGGAATTGAGTGGTAAAAATAACTTTTTTTTAATCATTGGATGCAAACTTTCCTCCTGTTCTCATATAAAATTAAACGCTTTGAGATGAAAGATTTTTATTTTGATGCTTCTTACTAATATTACTGCTTTTTACCGGAATTGAGTGGTAACATAACTTTTCATAACTTTTTTTAATCATTGGATGCAAACTTCCCTCTTGTTCTCCATGTAAAATAAAAGATTTTTATTTTGATGCTTTTTACTAATATTACTGCTTTCTAGGGTTAGGCAAGATTTTTGTAATGTTGTTAGGAAAACTAAAAGTGCTTTAGAATTGACAAAAGTGGCCAGCAGTTTCCAGCCATTTCAGGAAACTGACAAGAATTGACAAAAGTGGCCAGCAGTTTCCTGACATTTCAGGAAACTGACAAGAATTAGATTCTAGAAACATTTTTCAGTGTAACATTCCAAGGTAGAAACAGAAATGTCAGCTTGACAACAGTGGGCATAGATTCTGGTTGCATGAAACTTGGAATCATTTCCAAGTTTCTGAAAAGGGAATGTCTGAAACCTGACCCCCCAAAATGAGTACATTTGGGAAAACGGAGTATATAAAAATACAAAAAATATAGATATAGTATTTTTTAAATAGCACATCTTGCAAGAAAATAAAAATGATACACATAAATGACACTTCAGGAGATGATTACATGATGCAAAATAGAATACAGTGGAAACTCTACAAACCTATCAACCTTGAAATCCCAAAAACTGTTAGAATTCAACTTTCTCCATAGGAAGTCCAATGAGGTTGGAACCACTCTCAAACATCTTGAAACAATTAATGGTAATGTTAAAAGTTTAAGTAAAAGGATAGAAAAGGTGAGATAAAAGAGACTATCACTTTTACGTAAAGAATTTCATATTAACATTAATTACAAGGCGACGAAACCCTCAGAGCCCGACCCCCTATCAATGTTTGGTCTTAAAGAATCATCAAGATGAACATGCTGATAATTTTATAGGAGTCTTACATCCCTCACAGGCACTTGGCTAGCCTTGGAAACTTCTAAACCATGGACAAAATGATGTTGAAAATGGCTGAAATGCCTTGGAAACATCCTTGGTTGTATCGTACGGTGTTTCCAAAACTGTAAACACCATACGGTACGGCCAATGACGTTTCCAAGGTGTTTCCTACCCATTTACGTGTTTGTAGGCATTTTGGGTACTGGTATGCCACCATTCCAGGCATTTCTTGCAATATAGATATCTACCCAACATAACCCAAAAATAGAAACTATAACTAGAATCTTCTATGTTATCCAAAATAGAGAGTTGAAGATAATAGCCTTTATGTCACCTTGTCCTCTATTTGTGGCTTCATTATAGTCCAGCATAAAATTAAAAAATGTCTATACGATATTCAAAACCATAAAAGTCTATGCTCATCCTCTATATATTTTACCTATATCCAAGTAGAAAACAAAGTAAAAACATAAACTTTTTCTATCAGTCCAATACTTTTGAAACCAGAACTACAACAAATATAAATAATTAGAATAATGGGCCTGGGTCATGTTCTGTAAGAACTTAGGATGTCTAAACTTTCCAAGTACTTGGTGCCATTTGAAGTTACTCTTTTGATAAAGAGTCTACCATTGTATTCTTCTCCATATATATGTGTGCAAAAGAAACCTTGTTAATTCTAGATTTGACATTCATCATCTCCTCATACAACAGTCTTATAAGAAAGTTTTGGACATTGTTCCTCCCTATCATCTAGTTATGACAACCATAGAATCCTTCAAAACATGTAACTTCTCAAATCCTCTTTAGACAACCAAAAAAGGATCAATTTGAGACTTGTTAATTCTACCTTATTTCTTGTACTTGCACCGAAGCCAACTTTAAAATTTATGAAATGGTTATTAGAAAACAATAAGATCTCTCTAACTCCTCTATATGGATCTTTTTGTGCATCCCATCAAAGAATTCCCAAGACTTGTATCTTTCTATGATTTATTGGGTCGTAACTTTAGGATGAGTCTGGTTTTTTGAACCTAATTGAAACTTTTAAGCATGGATATACCTAAGTAGCACATACCTTGGACAGAGGAAAATTCCTCAAACAGGTTATAATTCTTGGAAATCTACACCCCACAAGCGCTAATAAGGGGGAGAGATTTGTAGGGATTTAGTGTAGGATTCTCACACTATGATCAAAGGCACTCATTCACACTCTGTCCACCCCAAACATTTCTAAAACGGCCTAAAACTCCCAACTCCTTCTACAAAGAAACCAAATAAGATAAAAAATTAAACAAATGAGATGGAGATTCCTCACAATGCTTATATAGTGGGAACCTAGGGAACCTACCAAGCCCTTTTCAGCACCTTCTCTGCATGTAATCCCAATTAGGTATTTTATCCTAAAGAACCAACCACACGAAGACCCTCGATTTGACAAGACAATTAAATTTCCAAATATCCTTGCACCATTAGACTTTATAACCCAATTTTGGTCGCCCCCCTTAATGGATTTCTTGAACAAATTAGTTCATCCCTGTCTCCTTGATTTGGACATCACCGAATTTCAATGCAAAGACATAATCATCCAATATCCTCCCCTCATCTCTATAAAAGACCACCCTTTTCGTAGACAAGCACTCTTTCTTCCAAATTGTAGAATTTTCCATGTCTACAAAATGTATAGTCATCTATCCTTCAAAGTAGTAGCCATATTGTTGGGTAAAGAAGACTTTTCTCTGCACCCAACCTAAGAGTCTTCATCCAACTTAACACTCAAGCCAAATCCCACTTTCCAGACCAATCAATCCCCTATAAGAGGATAAGTCGTCACTACAACCTTCCACACAATAGAGGAATTTTTAAATGATTTATTGGGTGGTCTAATCCAATCTTCCATAGGAAGTGGTTGTATGTATTTATGAGACATCGCCTTGCACCAAAGGCCTTTCCTTTAATAATCTTCCAAACACAATTTATTGCCAAAGCTTTGGAAAAGGAAAGATTTTTTTTATTCCCCAACCACCAAGTTGTTTACGCACTACAATATACTATTAGGACACCTAGGTAAAAAACTTTGTTTCTTATCTCAAACCAACATAAATAAGAAACTAAGATTTTTTATTTTGTCCAAAACTCTTTTGGAGTGAACTTCAAAGAGACCCAAAAGACCAAGATGGCTTTCAGTACTGACTTGACCAACACTAATCTACCCCCACATGATAACTGCTTATTACACCAAAAAAAAAAACTTTTATCTACCATTCAAACTAGTCATCCCCAACTCGCTTAGAATAATCATTTGGTTTTGGGTAGAATCCCATATATTTTATACCCTCTTGCAAGTCAACATGAGGAAATGGAAAAAACTATGAAAATAAATATTTTCTCCTCTCCAATCCCCACATAGGAAACAATTAATTTTCCAATGTTAATCTACATTCCTATTGCCATATAGTACAAATCAAGTATGTCTCTTAACTTTGAAGCACTCCTACATTAACCATCACAAAATAGGAGGATATCATCCACAAATAACAAATGAGAGAAAATTAAATCCTTGCCCACCTTTATACCTTGACAAGTTAGTGATTCCTTAGCCTCTAGACAAGCTCTACTAAGCACTCTACCAACAAAAATAACCGTGGGGAAAGACAACACCCCTACCTCAACCCCTTTCCATGTTTGAAAAAAATCAGATGTGCGTCTATTTATCAAAACTGCGAATGAAACTGAGCAGACATAATTCATATCCCAGTTAACAAACTGTAGTTAAAAACCCTAGTGAGTAAGCAATAATCTTAAGTAGTGCTAGCTAACTATGTCTCGAGCTTTTGAAAAATCAACTTCTAATACCATTGGAGGTAATCTTGTAACAAAACCCAAATTTAAATATTAAGCTAGGTTAATTAATGTAAATAAACTAAGAGGTGACTTGAAAAGTTACCTCTCTTCCCCACTTACGGTATAAATTAACGGGGCACCTATTATGTAATCAGTAATTCATCATCTACTTTTATTAAATATACATTCTACATTACGTTCTCTTACGTTCTCTGTCCATTCTCCCTCCCTTGTCCCTTCATTGGTATAATTAATGTAAATATTAAGCTAGGTTAATTAATGTAAATAAACTAAGAGGTGAATTGAAATTCACCTCTTAGTTTATTTACATTAATTAACCTAGCTTAATATTTAAATTTGTCTTTTGTTACAAATCTCTTCACATTAATTGTATGAAAACCATTTTGATCAACCTTTAGAGCCTCATGAATCTGTCTACAAGTGAAAAAAACAAATTGTACTTGGGAAATAGATATGGACAACAAAACTTTAACCCTTTTAGCAATCATTTTTGAGATAATTTTATAGATGTAGTTACACAATGAGATGGGATGAAAATATTAAAAGGTGATAGGGTTATCAAATTTTGGGGTGAGAGTTATGAAAATAGAATTGAAGGTTGTTGACGTCCTACCATAGATCATAGATTCCTCTCAAACAATTAATAACTCCTCCTCTAGTACCTCATAGAATCCCCAAAGAACTAATGAAACATCCATTCGGGCTTGGACTCATCTTCTTGCAACCATAAACTCTTAGAGCTCATTTTTTGTAACCTCTTACAGAAAAGTAGCATTATCTTCTTTAACTAGGATCTCTGCATAAAAAATTAAAGGTCTCGATGCATTTTGATCCTCAATGGGATCATCCTGAAGAGCTCTTGAAGAGGCTCATCAAAAATCAAGTATTACGTCTCTTATAAATATTCAAACGAAATCCTAAAACCAAGCACCAACATGAGGTTGGTTAGGTTACTTGTTTCAATGGTTTCTCAATGCAAAGATCAACAGTCTCCAAATTTCACTAAGCTTCAAGCCATCATCTTGTTGAGGATGTTTGGGTTTAGCTCAATTTTAGGTTTAGGTAAGGGAATCCTTAGAAATTAAGCTAAACCCAAACAACCCAACAAAGATGATGGATTGAAGCTTAGTGAAAGTTAAAGACCGTTGACCATTGCATTAAGAAATCATTGAAACAAGGAACCTTGTTGAACCAGTGTTGGTGGTTGGTTTTAGGGTTTCATTTGACTATTTATAAGAGATACAATACTTGATTTTGAATGATCCTCTTCAAGAGATCCTAAAGATGATCCTAGTGGGGATCAAAATGTGTCAAGACCTTTATTTTCAATGTAAATATCCTGGCTAAAGAATTTACACCTGTGTATTCAGTGTTCACTATGTTTATCTAAAATTATCTTCCTTAGTAAACAAAACTTGGAAACAATGTTGTTATTCTTGCATATTCTACTATTGTAGCTCTTGTATAAATTGAAATGATCAACCCCCTCTAACAATTTCAAATGAGTCTAAAATAAACCCATTTGGACCCTACATCTCTTCCAAATTGTGTGGTATTTTTCCTATAATTTTCAAAATGATAAAGATACTTCCTTTTACCAACCAGAATGCCCTACTTTTCAAATGTTAAGTTGCATCTTTCCCATTAGGTAATTCCCTTTTCCTTTTCTCTAACTTAAAAATATTTGCCTTGTGTTCTTCATTTGTCTGTCAAACATGTCAGATCTTGAAAGTAGAGCTCCTATAACTAATCCTCAATGTCCTTTAAGTACTTGTCATCCTTTACCAACTTTTCAATTACCCATTTCAACATCACTAGTTTTATTATCTTAAACTTACCTGCAAATTGTAAAGCAGTCGGTTCAGAAATACCATCATCAAAGGGGAACCAATGCTACTTAACAAACTAGAAAAACCCTTCATCCTCCAACCAATGTGTTGAATTTGAAAGGGCTATGGGCTTTTGTTGATTTTTCTTATTTCAACACTATATAAAATAACTCATAGTGATTTTGCTGGCTTAAAATTTAATTTCAATTCACTGATTCTTTTACACTTGCTGAGATCTATCAACAATAAATAGAAGTACAGGACGCAAAAATAAGAAACAGATCACATAAACACATAGAAATTGCTGCCCTTCAAAATTTATCCTTTCATTAACAAATAATCCAAACTTAAATTTATCTTTTCATTAACAAATAATCCAAGCTTAGAAGGGCTCTCTTAATCCAAGCTTAAATTTATCTTTTCATTAACAAATAATCCAAGCTTACAAGGCCTCTCTTACTAGGAAAATGACCCTTAAAAATTACACAGCAAAGTTGACAAATTCTTCCTTGCTGAAGACAAACTTTAACTTGCAAAATAACCCCTGAAATTATGCTCCTACTGACCCGCTACACAGCGTGTACAATTCGTAAACATGTATGGCTCCGTACGGTATGTTCCGTATGGACTATACACATACACTCGGTCATACGAACCGTATAGAATTTTGTATAGTCTAACTCGTATGACAGTACAAATCTATACGATATGCACATCCACCCGTACAACCTGTCCGTACACAATGTCCATACGGTACTTCAGCACAAAAGATTATGCCTGGTTTATTGCTTGGTTTTATCTGAATGTTGCACCTTTCTCTCTTTCCCTAGAAGTCATAATGTCCTTCTCTCCTCCTTGGATAAAATTCCTTCACGCTTACCCCAAGAGACTAAAAATTAGAAAAAGTCTTCTAAATTTTCACTCAATGTTTGAGCCTCTCCTGTGTCTTTCTCCTCTCTCCTTGTCTCCATTTTATACTTTTACGTTGAACTAAAACCCTAACTTCAATGGTTGATATTAGATGTCACTCACTTGAGATAAAGGGATAAGATTCATTTGATTAACTTAAATCACTAAAGCCCCAAAACTTAGGCTTTTCTCCAAGTTAATCTTAAGTAATTTTAAAAGGGCATTCACTTTAATAAGTCTTTTAATTAAAGTGAATTTCCAAAGTACCTGAGAGATCACGATGACGATTCCCATGGGCAAGGCACCCACCCCATGGTAATACTTGTCCAAGCTACAAAACATCAACATTTTTGCCATGTGGAGGCCATTTCCAGTAGAATGGGTAAGCGATTTGAATCTCCCCTTGTTCCCACCCACTGCCGGATCCAAATATTCTTATTTATAAAACCTTGTGAGCGAACAAAAATTGTCAAGCCACTTCAATCATCAATGTACCCTCAATACCCACTCTTTTAAAAAAATTGTCAACCTAATTCGATTTACCCTCAACACCACTCTTTTATTCTTCCATGTTAGCTTGAGCTTCACATGAGCCACATCCACCAAACCACAATCCATCATATTATTTACAAAGTAATCTAAGATAGGATCATTCTAGTCAGATTCTCCCCATATTTTAGAGTGACCAAAAGAGATTAAAATCTCCTCCCATAACAAGGTACATGTGCCTCATCCATCTCATGAGAAAAGTTTGTCCCAAAAGACACTAGGATCTACTTATAGCCATTATACATTCATGACTAACAATTCTTGAATCCTTCCCCATCTCGAGAGAGTGGAGGTTCAAGCCTAACCTTGATTCACATAACCACGAATTAGTACATTCGAGCCACCTTGGATTCCAGCCAGAATCAACCCACCTTCTTAATTTATTTTTCGTATCACAAGAAATGAATTCCAATCCAAGAAGCAGCTTAGAGAGATCAACACATAACTTGCAACCATCTTCCCTGTCCCTTATACAAGGATAATGACCAAGTTATGAATTCCCACAAGTATCTTGAGAGCAAATTTCTAAAGCAAGATCAATCTCTAACAGTATGTGAGCTACGATCACCACCCATTAGTCCATGAAACTCAAATCCTTGACGAATGACCTAGAACTCCATGGGCAATCCCTGTAACTTTACCCATGTAGGCGTAAAAATAATGTTCTCTGGCTGAGGATCGAATAATGGAGTTCAGGCTTTTAGATGCAACAATGTCAAACCCCACTTCTAGCATGAAACTAATTTCTTGTTGGGAAGGCAGGGGATCTCAAACATACACACAACAAGAACTGAGATCAGAAACAGAGCATACAAAGCTACAGTTGATTATTTAATTTGGGCAACAGGGGCTTTCAAGCTCTTCTTCATTAACACACAAAAAAACTCTTTACATGCTCTGAGAATGAGGCTACATACATATAAGGAAACTCTATACTAGTTCGAGAAGTTTCCCACATTAACTAAACTACCTAACTATATTAATGACTATCACATCAACTAACAAAATCTACATCATGCAACTTACTTCCGTCAGTGGTACTTTGACTGGTTTACATATGCAGAGGGAGAAATTACTCCTTCCACTCCCCCTTAATTTCTACCTTGTACATTTCATGACTACCTATGCCAAGATCATTCCTTTGATTTACAAATTTATCTCTTGCCAATGGCTTAGTGAAGATATCATCCAGTTGGTCTTGAGATTTACAAAAATCCAAACATATTTCTCCGTTGCTTACAAGCTCTCTTATAAAATGATACCTAGTGTCAATATGTTTGTTTTTCCAATTGAATACATGATTTTTGGATAGTGTTATGGCTGAGTTGTTGTCACAAAAAATGTGTTGCTTCCTTTTCTTTATGATAAAGATCTTCTAATATTCTCCTCAACCATACAACGTGACAGGTTACTGATGTTGCTGCCACATACCCTGCTTCTGTTGAAGATAATGTCACAATGGGTTGATATCTGCATGTCCATGAAATTAATCCCGATCCAAGATGGAATGCACATCCTGAAGTGCTCTTTCTGTCATAAATACTTCCTGCAAAATCATTGTCAGTGTATCCAACGAAAGAGATGGAATTTGTGGTTGAGTACATGATACCAAAATTGATTGTAGCTGCAATATACCTCAAAATTATTTTACCTACTCGCCACGGAGAAGTTTTTGGAGTTTCCATGAACCTGGAAATTAAACTGACTGCATACATAATGTCTACTCTTGTGGCTATTAAATACATGAGGCTGCCAACAAGTCTTTTCTACAAAGTAGGATCCATTGCTGTTCCTTGATCTTGCTTGCTCAACTTTGTACCTGTTAATACTAGAGTATATGTTGGCTTGTAATTTGTCATTCTAAACCCATTCAAAACATTTTTAGCATACTTTTATTGACATATAAATATGTCATTATTTGAGAGCTCAACTTTAATGCCAAGAAAATATTTCATTAACCCAAGATCTGTCATTTCAAACTCTATTTTCATGACTGATTTGAAAATTTTCAGCATTAAATTTCGTGGGGAAATCATATCATCCACATACAGACATACAAATAAAATTTTGTTTTGCTGATCTGTTTTGGTGTACAATGTGGGTTTAGATTTGCTTCTGCAGAACCCATTACTAATTAGATATGAGTCAATTCTTCCACACCATGCTCTTGGTAGATTGTTTCAAACCATGTAATGCCTTTTTCAACTTGTAAACTTTATGCTCCTGATTTCTGATTTCATACCCATGTGGCTGATTAATGTACACTTCTTCTTCCAAAATTCCATTGAGGAATGTTGATTTGACTTCCAACTGATATACTTGCCATTTGTTTTGAGCTGCTAATGACAACACTATCCGAATGGTGTCTAACCTTGCCACTGGAGCAAAAGCTTCTCCATAATCTATACTAGGATGTTTTGCAAATCCTTTTGCAAGTAGCCTTGAATTATGCTTCTCCATCATCTCCCTTTTCATTGAATTTAGTTTTATAAATCCATTTGACTCCTATGTTATCCTTGCCTTCTAGTAGATCTACAAGATCCCAAGTGTCATTTTTTTCAATTGCATCAATTTCTTCATTCATAAATTGAATTTATTTTTCTTCTTTAATGGCCTCTTCAAAATGTACAGCCTCGCAAGAAAATAATGCATAATGCATTTGCATATTTACTTCATCATCTTGATTATCAATTTTTCTTAAACATCTTGTCTTTTTATTTCTCATTGAATCTATTGAAGTTTCAACTTGAATCTACAGGCTTGGTAATCTGAATGGAGATCCTTGTTGTCTTGTTGGTTCTACTTGGTCTTTCGTTGGTAATAAGGGCGATGAATTTCTAGCTGTAGTTGATTATTCACTTTGACTGTTCCAAGATTCTGCTTCTTTGAATTGTACATCTTTGCTTACTATAAACTTCTTGGTGACTGGAGTGTACAACCTATAGGATTTTGAATGCTCACTATACCCTGTGAAAATACATTTTTTACTTCTATCATCCAACTTTCTTCTCAGTTGTTCAAGAACATGTCCATAAGCTACACATCCAAATACTCTGAAATGTGGAACACTTGACTTTGTTCCACTACATGCTTCCTGAGGATCTTTGTTTTTGACACTCTTTGTAGGTGATCTATTTAAAATGTAGATTGAACATGTAACTGCTTTACCCCAAAATTCACTTTGAAGTTGTTTTTCTTTGAGCATACTTCTAGCCATATTCAATATGGTTCTAATTTTCCTTTCAGCTATCACATTTGCTGAGGAGTATATATGGTTGTACATTGTCTTTTAATGCCATGGTATCTACAATAATTTGCAAAATATTTGGAGTCATACTCACCTCCTTTGTCAGATATTAAAACTTTGATGTACTAACCACTCTGTTTTTAAACTAAAGCCTTAAATTCCTTGAACTTGTCAAAAGTTTCAGATTTGTTCTTTAGAAAATATACCCAAGTTTTCCGACTGAAATTATCAATAAAAGTCAGAAAATAAAGGTGTCCTAAGGACTGTGTTTGCATGGGACCACATAAATCAGTATGCACCAGCTCCAATGGTTCCCTTGCTCTGTAGAATGCATTAGCTGGAAAGTTATCCCTCTGTTGTTTTCCCAATATGCAACTCTCACAAGAATTTGTTGGTTCATGAATTATTGGCAATCCATTAACCATTTGCTTCTACTACAATAAATTCAACCCACCAAAGTATAGATGACCAAATCTTAAATTCCATAATCATCTACAGTTGTAACAATATCTACACATGAAATTAACTAGTTGACATTCTTTAGGGTCAAAAGGAAACATCCTATTCTTGGTCATTTTAATCTTAGCAATGAACTTCCTGCTTGGGAATTTATCCAAGATTGTACAAGCATTGTCTGTAAAGATGACTTTAAAACCATGTTCAGTGATTTGACCAACACTCATCAAATTGTGCTTTAAATCAGGGACTAGATAGACATCATACATATTCTTCTTCTCATTTTGCTTGGTTAAAAAAATGACTGTCCCTTACTAACAACATTGATAACTTTATCATCTCCTAATATGACATCAAACTTGACTGAGTTGTCTACATTTACAAACAAAATTTTATCTTTTGTCATGTGGTTAATACCTACGCTGCGGGGAAGTGCCCCCCCTCCCTCTGCTTTGCTCTCGATTTGCGCTCCCAAAGGAAGCGATTAGGAATCATGATTCTTGATAACTTCCTCTTGGGAGCATTTTTTGGAATCACACTTCCCTAACGCTCCCTGTTTTTTTGGGGGCACTTAGGGAGCAATGAGGAAACTTCATTCCCGAAGCGCTTCCCCATCGCTCCCAAGAGCAAAAAAAGAGCTCCCTAATCGCTCCATTAGCGCTCCCAAGGATTGAGGCAATTTTTTTTTCTTTTTTTGGTTTTGTAACCAAAACATGGTTTTACTTGGATTTTTGGGGATGTTTAGGGTTCATTTAGGGGATGCATTATATGGTAATGTTAAATTCTTCAAGTAAAAGTGGCATTTTCCTTATCTTTAATTTTCTATCCTTTTACTTAAAATTTTAACATTACCATTAATTGTTTCGGGATGTTTGAGATTGGTTCCAACCTCATCGGACTTCATATGCAAAAAGTAGAATTTTAGATCCCATTCAAAATTCAGCAGACTTATTAGTTTTCAGGATTTCAAATTACGACATTTCCACTAGATTCTATCATGTATGAGGGAAAGGGATTGGAATTGAATCAAGCACATCAACCTCTCTATGTACCTTGATTTTGGTGGTGTTAATGCCTAATTGTTGAAGTTGATTGAACTCTGTCATGACATAGATAAAAAAATTACCCTTCAATCAAGAAAAATCACTTATTAAGCATTGGAAGGTTTTTCTACCTAGATGTTCCACTCCATGCCCTAGCATATGTCATTAATCCTTACACCAAAATATTATTCTCCATCTTGGTTGGCCCAACTACCACCTCAGGGTGGAGTTAAGAGAAAACCACACATAGATCCAGAGGTGTAGATGTTGGAATGTTTTATATTCCTTGGAAGGTAATAATGTTAAAATCAGCTATTTTTCAGAAATTTTCCGTACGAACGAAAATATTGCAGAGCTGATATCTTTTGACAGAATATCCATATTTGTATTCGGCTTGTGTAGTTGGATGCAGAATGCTCATTCCATTTCCAGAAACAGGTTATAATAGTAAGTCTGAGTCATATTGATCGCGTTATGGTCATTTCAATTTTTTTGGCTCAAAACCCTTGATCTACATTAAAATAAAATAAAAATTGGTAAGATCTTTTCAGTTTACTCATTCTTTTCTTGTCATTTCTAGCATTTGAGTTTTTCTTTATTTGCTATCATTATGACTTCAGAAGTAGCTTATATTCCTGAATTTGTTGGTCCTAACTATCTTGCATGGAAGAGAAAAATGATTGATGTTCTCAGGAGTAAGAATCTATGGAGGATTGTTAATGACAAACACAAGAAATCTGCTGATGCTAAGAATGTGGCTATATGAGAAGACAAATGTGATCAAGAAAATATATGACACAGAATGGTTCATTGGTCAAACCAAGATAGTCTTCAAGTAAGTATTGAGGCAGAAGACAACCCTGTTGAGGTATGGAAAACTCATTCTTCTCTCTTTGATAAATCTAATAATGTTTCTGCTTATTACCTTGAAAAGAAAATTTTTGAGCTAGATCCTACTAACTTTGATAGAGTAGAATTTTATCTTGCTGAAGTGAAAACCTTAAATGAAAAATTAAACAATTGTGGTAAAGATTACAAGAAAACAGGCACTGCTCTTATAATTCTTGTAGAACGGAATTCGCCATCTTGTTTTGACATGTTCATTCAAACTAAGAATAGAGCTCTTGAATTGTCTCAAAGTACTACGAAACCTACTTTTGATGCTTTTGGTAAAGGGTTGATTAATGAGCAAGAAAGGTTGATTGTTTTAGGACAACTATCACCTAATAAAGCTCTAATTGCTCATAATATTAAGAAAAGTTTTCATAATGCGAAAGGTTCTTGTTCACACACTTCAAAACCTACTAATAATTCTGGTAATAATTATAATGCACATAATAATTATGATCCTTGTAAGCATTGTGGTAAAACTAATCATCCTAAAAAGAATTGCTTTAAATTGAAACGTTTAATGCCTAAAGCTAAAAAGAAAGGTTTGATGAATCCCACGTAGCTTTATGTGCATCTGTTGTTTCTTCTAGTAATTCTTCTTCTAATGTAGAATGGATAATGGATTCTGGTGCTTCTAAACACATGACTGGTAATGCTTCTTTATTTACATTTTATGGCAATAATAAACACATATCTCATAAAGTATCTATAGGGGATGGTAAACAACTTTTCGTAATTGGTTCCGGTAATATTAATGTTGCTAATGGTTGATTAGAAGATGTTTTTCATTTTGAAAATATGCCCATCAACTTCCTTTCTATTTATCGTGCATGTCAGAAAGGATATAAATTTGAAGCTTGGCATGATAAATATGTTCTTAAAGATATCAACCATAATTTTAAAGTAATCTGGTCCTATTGATCATGCTATTGGTTTATATAAATTTACTGATTTTAATTCAACTAAAAGACAACCTTTTTATTCCTATGTTGCTCATGCTAATGAACTAAGTAAATTATGGCATGAAAGATTAGGTCATTTGAATTATGGTAAAATGCAAATGTTAACTAAAATGGTGCATGGCTTACCTCATATTTCATCTACTAANATATCAGATGCAGTCTATTTTTTTACCTTTATTGATGACTTTAGTAGAAAATCATGGGTTTATTTTTTTAAACACAAAAGTGAAACCTTTTTAACATTCAACTTTTTAAATCCTTGTTTGAAAATGAATCTGGTAAAAAGATTAAGACTTTAAGAACTGATAATGGGGGGGAATTCATTACGAAAGAATTTGAAGCTTTTTTATCTAAACATGGCATTCGACATCAAAACACTGTTCCTTACACACCTCAACAAAATGGACTTGCTGAAAGGAAAAACAAAACTTTAGTTGAAATGGCTAGATGCATGCTTTATTCTAAAGGATTACATAAGAAATTTTGGGCTAAAGCTATAAGTTATGGTAACTTTATTTTAAATAGCTTTATTTTAAATAGAGTTCCTACAAAAGCTGTTAAGCATGTTACCCCCGAGGAAAAATTGAATGGTAGAAAAGCTGAAATTAGTAGCCTTAAAGGATTTGGTTGTGAATGTTGGGCTCATATTCCTTATGAAAAACGAAAAAGTTAGAACCCAAATCTCACAAGTGTATATTCTTTGGTTATTCTGAGGATTCTAAGGCTTATAAGTTGTTTGATCCTTCTAAACAAAGTGTCATAATTAAAAGAGATGCTCAATTTATTGAATTCTTTACACCACCTGAGTCTGTAGAACCTCATGTTACTGTGAATACTCCCTTATCACTTGTTATTCCTATCTCGGTTACTCCTTCCAGTTCTGTGACTGATCTTAGTTCACCTTCTTCCTCCTCTTCAAGTATTCCACCCGACTGTCTCGAAGATCCTGAAGTGACTGTTGTCCCTTCTAGCCTTGCTTTTTGGGCTCGAAAATATCTTGAATTTGCAGGAAGTGATATTGGAATCCCTTCAAATACTCTTAGAACTAGATCTAACTTTGGTCTCATGACCAAAGTTTTAGCCACAGATGATCCTACTACTTATGCTCAAGCTAAGGGTAAACCTCATTGGAAACAAGCTATGACTGCTGAGTATGATTCTCTTATGAAGAACAAGACTTGGTCTCTTGTTCCTCTTCCTCCGGGAAAAAATTTAGTTGGTTGTAAATGGGTTTATAAAACTAAATTTACCGCAGATGGACAAATTGAAAAATATAAAGCTAGATTAGTTGCGAAGGGTTTTAATCAACTTGAAGGTATTGATTATAATGAAACTTTTGCTCATGTTGCTAAAATGAATACAATGAGAACCATTTTATCTATTGCTTCATCTTATAAATGGGAAATACACCAAATGGATTTTAAAAGTTCCTTTTTAAATGGTGATCTTAATGAAGACATTTATATACAACAACCTCCTGGTTTTATTAATGTTGAATCATCATGTTTAGTATGTAAATTACACAAATCTTTATATGGTCCCAAACAAGCACCTAGGACTTGGTATGATAAAATTGATACTTATTTCTTGAATTATGGTTTTAAGCATTGTATATCTGATCCTAACCTGTATGTTAAGCATGTTGATGATAATATCATGGTTATTGTTTTATATGTGAATGATCTTATTATCACTAACAGTCGACTTCTTCTAATTCAAAATATGAAAAGTGAACTTCAAAAGCAGTTTGAAATGACTGATCTTGGTATATTGCACTACTTCTTGGGTCTTCAAATTTGGCATATGGAAGATGGAATTCTTCTCTCTCAGCCAAAGTATGCTACAGATTTTTTGGCTCATTTCCACATGAGTGATTGTAAACCTGCTCCTACGCCTTTTCAGTCCAGTGTAAAGTTAACTGTTGAGTGTACTACTACTACTCCTCTTGTTGATGCTAATCTTTATCGTCAACTTATTGGCAGTTTGATATATTTAACCCACATCAGACCAGATCTCTCTTTTGTCGTCAGTATGGTTTCACGGTTCATACAGCAGCCTCATGAAAGTCATTGGCAAGAAGCCAAGAGAATTATGAGATATTTACAGGGGACATTGTATTATGGTGTTTTATATTCGAGCAGTGCTACAGTTTTACTTTCTGGTTACAGATTTTGACTGGACAGGTGACAGTTTTGATCGATGGTCAACTGCCGGTTATATATTTAAACTTGGTTCAAGTCCGATTTCTTGGTCCATAAAAAAAATGAAGACTCTTTATTTATCGTCATGTGAAGCAGAGTATAGAGCAGCCAAAGAAGCAGCTAAAGAAGCAGTCTGGTTACGGCATGTTCTCACTGAGCTTGGTCTAGTTCCAAAATCATCCATTGTGTTGAAATGTGACAATCATGGTGCAATTCAACTTGCTTACAATACGATATATCACTCCAAGACAAAGCATCTTGATCTCGATGCTCATTAGGTTCGAGGTCTCGTCGCAAATGGCATTCTTTCTCTTGAGTATTGTCCTATCAAGCAGCATGCAGCCAATATCCTCACCAAATCCTTAACTGCAGCGAAGTATATGCATCTCCGTTCTTTAATTGGGATGAGGGAAGTTGTCATCAAGGGGGAGCAGTAATGATACCTTCCTTTCTTTGTTAGTGGGATTTTCTCCCAACCATTATTAAGGGGGAGTGTTGGAATATTTTATATTCCTTGGAAGGTAATAATGTCTTTGTATTATGTCTGAAGATATCCACAATCTTATGTAAAAGAGTAATACATTATATCCCATATTCATTATGGTAAAGTATACTTTTGATATCCATCATTATATAAAGAGATGTTATTTAGGAGAATTATATTATCCCACATGTAATATGTGAAAGTAATTCCTCCTCATCTCTCAGTATATAATAGGGCCAAGGGAGTCACATCACAACAACAGACTTAATCTTTCTGTATTGTATTGGGGTTTTTGGCATTGCTCTCTTGTAAGATGAGGAGATATTCTGGAGATAATAGAAGAATACGTTATTGTGGATGTAGCCCAATTGGATGAACCACGCATATATGGTGTTCTCTTTTCTCTTGTTCTCTTTTGTACTTATTGTTGATCTATTATTGTTTTGCATAGATAGGTAAGCTAGTTTAGCTTGATCCCTCTTTCCAACAACAGAATGGGTATATGCTTGCATTAGACAAGTTGGTCCCTGATAAGAGGACTGTGTTCAAGTACAAAGTGAATTTTTGAGCAAATACATCAATGAACATGGAGCCTTTGGTTACCTACATACAACGAAAGATCTAGATGGGTTGACTCCTGTCGAATGGTGAAATGTGTATTGCCCGTCTACTGCATATCTACATAAATTGGTGGTGAGGGTGCTTTCATAGGTTGTTAACATTTCTTGTGTAGAGAGGTGTTGGAGCACCTACAACTTCATCCACAATGTGAACACTACAGAGAAACAGTTTGAATGTAGATCGAGCTGAGGAGTGTGCTCAAGTACTAATTGAATTGAGCAAATACATCGATGAACATGGAGTCTTTGGTAACCTACATGCAATCAAAGATGGAGATAGGTCGAGTCCTATAAAAATGGTGGAACATTTATTGCTCCTCTACCACATATCGACATAAATTGGCAATGAGGGTGCTTTCATGTGTTGTTAACACTTCTTCTACAGAGGGGTGTTGGAGCACCTACAACTTCATCCAAAATGTGAAAAGAAACAATTTGAATGTAGATTGAGCAAAAAGCTTGATTTATGTGCACTACAAATTGACGTTGTTGTCCCATTATTGTGATACGGTCAAGAACGATAGAACATATTTGACTTGCGACAATAATCCATAGTAGGTTGATTTGGAGGATGGAGCCATAGCATTAGAGCGCTTGGAGGTTGAACATTTGGGTGATCAGAATGGTGATCAAATTCATACAACAAAGATTCCACACCCCCAACCACTAGTAGGTTTACAAATGTAGGACCTTTGTCTTTATCTTACAACTCTTTGGTAATGGATATGATGCTCTGTTTCATTTCATGGTTGATGTTATCTCTTGGAGTTTGTTGATTGCAAATATTATATGTTTAAACTTGAAGGTTGATGTTGTTAGTGATTGATCATTTGATGACGATATAGCTCCAAGATTATTGATGTTATATGTGTACTAAATGATTATATCTGTGCTTTCATGTTTTATATAGCTCATTGAAAATTCTACAATTTTTTTAAATATATGCATCAAAATATCTTAAAATATGTATTATATAAAAAAACACTCCCAAAACATAAGCTTTTCAAAATTTCACTCCCGCTCCTGCTTCCACCTCCCACTCCCCACTCCCAACAACATAGGTTAATACAACCATTGTCTAAGAACCAAAGGTCTTTATTACATTCTTGAGCTTCATGACAGCTTAAGAACGTGGCCTTTGAGGTACTTTCAGATGTATTAGAAACATTAGCTCTATTTTTTCCTACATTCATTGGTTAGATGACCAAATATTTTACAATAATAACATTGAGTTTTAGATTTGTCATACCTCCTGTTCTACTGAAAACCTCTGCCTCTCCCCCTTGAACTCAGAGGATGTTATTGTGGCTTGTCTTCTTGCTCCATGCTTTGCTTGTTTTTTCTTTGTGAATTGTAGTTGTTCAATCTACCCCTGCCTCTACTATTTCTTCCTCTACCGCTGTTGATAGAAGCTTGTGTCTCGAAAGCATGCTCAAGTGATTCTTCTACCCTATAATTCCTTATAAGACAGTAATGGTCCATTCAACTCATATATCGAGTATGTTGAAAAATCCTTAGATTCTTCAATGGAAACCACTACCATACCAAATTTTTTAGTAAGGATCCTCAAAACCTTTTGCACAACTTTCTCATCTTTTATGTCTTTTCCATGAATCATTGTAACATACCCGAAATTCCTCAATGTAAATTCTGAAAAAATGAGGTAAATTTTTCGCTTTTACTATATCCAAACAATTCTACTATGTTAGTCTCCTGGGAGTATGTAATTATGTAATTGTAAACACTACCATTATTTTCATCTATTCATATAAGAAAACTGTAATTCAATTTGATTATTTGATTAAGTTCCACTGAGTAGTTGACAAGAGGGCTATATTAATAACCATAGTAGTACAAGAATAATGATAAGAACTTATACCTCAAATATAGAATCACATTTTGTTTGCAATTAAGAACCGTCAAACCACAATTCACTCTAATACAATCCTACATAAGTGTATCTTATTTAAAATAGATACAACCGTTACATTAGTCGCTAGACTATCCCTCTAATGGGATAGCGATTACACATTAACCCTCTCTTTTATTCGGCGTTGACCTCCCCCCTAACAAAGTACCCTACTTGTACTCTTGGGCGCAACCGTCAAAAATGACGCATGAGTCTCAGTGTCTTTTGAGAGTTATCTCGATGTCTTTCTCATCCTCGGGACACAGTTTCTACATCCACCCCTTTAAGTCATGCAACCTTAACATAAAGGTTAGAACAAGATAAATTAAATCCATATAACAAAGTTAACTGTTAAAGAACTAATTAAAACAGGTACGCTCACAAATAACTAAATTACTCTACACTGTTTTTCTAGATTATCCAATACCCTTCCATCAACGAGTTATAGATTCTGCAACCAACACTCAATATACATATTAGTGCTATAAAACATGTAAACAACATGATAATTTCTATAAACGAAATTAAACTTTATAGGTACTTCTTTAATGTTATTTTAGCTTGGGCAACTAAAAACGTGTCTACAACTTTCCACCCAACAATAGGCTTCATTCGACGCATGTTGGTTCGTCTAAAGCCACTCCCGACCTGGGCGACGAATCCACTAAGGTTCAAGGTTATAGGCAGAAACTCTCCAGGATTCAAGTTCAGATAGTATTGAAGTTTGAAGGATACTTGGTCTAGTGAGTATGAGACTTGAAACCTTAGTCGTCATAACAAACTATTAAACATGACAAATACTTCATCAAACTTTATTCATGAACACAGAAACATGCCCTCTATACTGATTAAATGGATGGAATCTAACCAAAACTCCCAAGGTATGAATTTCATAATAACCTTAAGTAAAAGTCCTCACGATAAGCCTAAGAAGATGATTTAATATAAAAAGCTCACTAATATATATAATAATTCATCATTTTATATATATATTCTATCCTTTTCGTATAACCCAATGTTAATGAATAAATCCATTTTACTTCCACATGATGCACAGAAATGGAGAATGATTCGACTTACTATAAGCAACCCAAAGTGACATGCATGCTATATAATACATACACGTACACATATATATGAGGGATTTCATTTATGGAAAGTAAAATTGTATTTTATGCATAAAATTAAAGTGTTTTAGAAGCATTTAGTAATGTGAAGAAACCTAACTTCTTTTAACATTGAAAATTCATGGAATTCGAAGCCTGCTTGCAGATAGCCGAATCAGATTTATGTGAGGGAAGCCATCTCCGAAGGCGAGAGCGGCGAGTGGAAATTTGCTCATAGGGAGAAGAAAATAGAGATTGCCCAATTCTTGAATCGATTTCGACCGACAAAGGTTTAATACTTAAACATACTTTACATTTGAATCTAATTCAACAGGAAGAGGTTAAAATGTAATCATACTTCATATCTTAATCTAATTCAGCACATAGAGGTCTAAAACGTAGTCATACTTCAGATGTGAATTTAAGTCAACATGCAAAGGTTTAAAACTTAATCATACTTCAGATCTGAGTCTAGTTCGACAAACATATGTTTAAAAAAGTAAACATACTTCAAATTTCAATCCATTTCAAGAGGTAGACGTTTAAAACATAATCATACTTTAGAATGATATAAATATAATTAAAACGCAAACCTGAGCAATCGAAATACATAACTCTTAGATCGTGCATGCTTCAACGCACAAAAATGGGAAACAATACAGAGGTCAGATTGTGCTTCAACGCAAATCTTGGAAATATTTTGCAGAGTGAGATCTTACCTCATACTACTCAATGCATATTTCGACAACGAAATGCACCAGATCATGGATCCATAATGAAATTATGAACTATCGTTGATCACTGGCAACTTGTATGGAGGATGTTGGCTTTGGGAAAGAGCCATCCAATTCTTACAACTGCAATGTGCGGAGTTCGTTAGCACATGTGGTTCTTCAAGATGTAAGGTAGATCAATGTCGATGTCAAAGACCAAAACATTCAGCAGCAATGGCACTGGAATCCCCCCAAAGGCCCTCCAATCGATATATTTATAATAGCAAGAACGAGACTTCAGTTTGCCAAAAGACGCCAAATGGCTGGGTCCACTGACAAGTTTTCTCTTCAATAGGGACAAGTGGCGAAAAGGGTTTACACCAATCTCTTCTTAAGGGTGCCATCCCCGTGATTCTCTACCAAGAAAAATCGCGCCATCTACTCAACACTTATTGATGTTCCCCATGCCACGATATGTATTATTTTATGTAATATATACAATAATGTAATATATATATCACGGTTCTTTGATATAGCCTAATATATATATTTGTCTATATCATCGCGCCATCTACTCAACACTTATGGATGTTCCCCATGCCACGATATGTATTATTTTATGTAATATATACAATAATGTAATATATATATCACGGTTCTTTGATATAGCCAAATATATATATTTATCTATATCAGTAATAAAGGAACCGTGATATATATAGGTACCATATATATATATAATATTTTGTATATACATGTAATAATTTTTCCTTTTATTACTTTGATTTTTGTGTAGTGGGAATGACCATCCGACCTTCTGGTGGAGGTTGTAATTCTAATCATAAAACCTTTTATGATTCTTTTTTCTTATACATATATCATATATATAAAGGATTTATATATTGCTTTCATTACTATTAGTAAATAAAATTAGTTTTTATCTTATTTAATGTAATGTTTTCCTTCCGTATTGTAATAATCATTCGGATATGCACCGAAAGTTAAAATAATAATAATATTGTGTGCTCTTTAATGATAGTAATAGCTTGTTTATGCTATTGAACATAGCAAGTCAACAAAAGCTTGCTTATTGTTCAAAGGATAAGATCAATCATTTCGTCTTTGCATGCGATGAACACATTCGCATTCACAATAGTAAGCACAGTATCAGCCTTAGACCCCTCTCCCTACTGGATCTGTTTCCCATTATCGTTTTAGTCGCGCATGCTTTCAGTCTCCTAGCAATATTAGTTTCATAAATAATTTGATGATGCTAGGATAGTACTTACAGTGCCTTTTTACTTACACTTCTTGTTTTCTGGTCGTGCTTTGAGAGGATGTTACATCCTTAGTTGATTGACCACTGCCATTACCTTGGTCATAAATTGGTCTATTGTTTGAGACTCTTTCATCTTCAAGGTTTCAAATTTTGTTTTTAGATTCTGCAATTTCACATTTTTCACCTTATCTATGCCTTAATAGTCCTTCTCCAAAATATCTACGCTTCTTTTGCAATAGAAACATTTGTTAAAATTTGGAAAGATTGAGTTGTTTTTACCCTACTAAATTAGCCACAATGCTCTTGCTTCTCTTTTCCTTAAGAATGGCTTCATTCTCATTAACCAAAATTCATGACTTTTTCTTATAAAATTCCAAGCCTACTAACTTCTTTACTTTTTTCTTTTATCATTTTCTTTCAATCACTCCTCTCTTTGAAGTAAAATGAAATTTCTTTTAATCTCCTATTATTCAAATAAAACAACTTCCTTAAATCTTAGATAGTTTAGTTTTTACTGGACTCATGGCTTTCTCCCCATTTTAATTTTGCCCCTTTTTTAAACCAAGAAGTGCGGCTCACAAAAGCTTCCCTATTCTTTAGGGGAAAAGGCAGCTTTCACCAAGATTAATCCGTTGATTTACAACAAAGATCGTAAATCTTATTTTGGGGCTCGTAAATCATAGTTAGGTGTACTATCTCACCCCTTCTCGCTTTTTTTTTAATTAAAAAGAAACTTTTCACATGTGTCGCATACCTTTTCCCAATGATTTACCAACATGCCCGGGGTTTAATGGGCATATAACATAACGCGCACTTAACAAGCGTGGACTTTACCACTTTTTACGGATGCGGAAATAAATTAAATTACACCTCAACGCGCCCTCAATAAGTCCGTATTTGCTGACTTTTTATGACATTCGATGGACCCCAAGTCAAATTAAACTCATTTTCATAAAAATAACGCGTTCCAAATCCTTTTGGTGAGGTCACTTCTTCAAGGAGGCGTTATTGTTTTTAATCGTTGACCTCCATAATAAATCTGAGTCGTTAAAACTTTTAACAATCTGTTTTCGGTGGTTTTTAATTCTTACCTTATATTTGCTCCTCCTTCTTCATACATGTACCAATAACTCTTTTTCTTAGTCCACTAGCTTCTCGGTTCCTTCAAGGTAAGAGACAATGGCATCTTCAGTTCACAATCTTTTGCTTGAGATTTATGCACTTGCACAGAGCTCGGCTCAACTTTCTAGATGTTCCAACCTTCCTTTCTATACGTGGGAGATGTCTTTGCAGATCTCTTCTGAATCGTGTAACTTGCTCCAAAAGGTGGAGAAATGCTCAATACCAATAACCTGTTCGTACCAATTTGTTGTGTAGGCAAGGAATCTCAAGCATACACACAACAAGCACTGAGATCAGAAACAGAGCATACATAGCTACAACCGATTGGGAAACAAGAGCTTTCAAGCTTTTCTTCACTAACACACAAAAAAACTCTCTACATACTCCGAGAATGAGAATTTATACATTTAAGAAAATTCTAAACTAGCTTGAAAATTTTCCTGCGTTAACTAAACTACCTAACTGTATTAATGACTATCACATCGATTTGCAAAATGTACATCATGCAGCTTACTTTGACTAGTTTAAAACAAGAACTAAGATACAGGGCATAGACAGCTTCAGCTGACTGTAATTTGGGCAACAAAAGCTTTCAAGATCTTCTTCATTAACACACAAAAAACTCTATACATACTCTGAGAATGAGAATTCATACATATAAAGAAATTCTAAACTAGTTCAGGAAGTTTCTGGCATTAACTAAATTACCCAAGTGTATTAATGACTATCACATTGACTTATAAAATGTACATCATGCATCAGCTTACTTCGGCAGTAGTACTTTGACTACTTTAAGTCCACAAAGAGAAAAATTACTCCTTACATTTCTTAGCATTGTCATCAGAACTCACGATGAACCCTAACCAGCCTCGAACCAGAACAAACAGACGTGGCAAATATCCTAATACAGGTTTCCGGCATTCAATTACACTTCCTTGTCTTTTTTCCTTCACGGCAGTTCCTCCTCCAAGCGTCAACGGTCAACCCCTCGCTTACAAGAGAAGTCAACGTTAGGCCTGAAGATAGCCTTCCCCATCACCAACAATCGTTGTTTCCCCAGTACTCAGATACAATGTTTTAAAACTCGGACTCGGACTCGGAATCGGAATCGGCTGAGGGTCAACTCGACTTGGACTCGCGGTTTGATTTTAATGACTCGGTTTTTTAAAAGACATATAAAATATTTAAATTTTAAAGAAAATATATATTTTAAAGATTATAATCCATCATTCCAAAGCATTAGAGACAAAACATCCAAAGTATGATCATATATATACCATATAAGGGTGAACATATCAAAATTGCATGAATGGTACTGTGCCAATGTGCAAGGCTACAAGCAGCAAATACATAATACATATATGAAAATCTGAACAAAATGAAAATACATAATCAAAAATGCCTAAATGGTATGTAATGTATATGATGTAGAGTGAGTCGTGAAAGAGTCCAAAAAACAAAATGCTATGATGCCAGTAATAAGTATGTCACTGCATCATTGATCAACATGATCAATAATCAATTATCAAACTCAGCACCACTGCTAGAACTAGAACCCGGACTAGCAATGACATAAGCAATGGCATCTGGGTCAGGCTCAAAACCCTCAAGGTCATCTACAAATGCTGCAGTGGGAGCAACACTAGATGAAGTACTAGCTGAATGCATAAAAGCACGAGGTGGACGTGGATCAGGCTGTACAGGTGCCCACATGTGCCCCTCCCTACTAGTGCCTGCCATATCTGGAATGAAATAATTTTATATCAAGATTCAATAGTTGTATGATGTATCACATTATTAGTACATATTATATAGAAAATTTGAAACACTCATATTATTCAATGATAGAAGAAAAATATTATGGATTTAGATTCTACACCTGCATCAACATGAACTGATGATGGTACTGGTAATAGTGGATCTGCTTCCATAGTAAGATCACCTGTTGCATCTAGCTCAATATCAAAATTTGGATCAAACTCAAGCTCTTGAGTCTCCACTAACCAATCTGAGGTTGGATCAATATCATCCAACACAATAGGATCTACATCAGGTCTTTTGTTCATCAATTGGTTACACCGTAAGCGAAGGTTGTACTGCACGAAGACTAGATCATTTAATCGTTTTTGCTCTAAACGGTTTCTCTTCTTCTTGTGAATCCGCTCAAAGACAGACCAGTTGCGCTCACACCCGGAAGAACTGCATGGTTGACTAAGGATTCGAATTGCAAACAGTTGCAACTGAATGCCTTGACCACCAAATGACTCCCACCAAGTTGTTGCAAGTGCAAATGAAGTTAAATCAACGAATTAGATTGTGAATTTAACTAAATATTGAAGTTATTTAATTTTAAAAATTAAACAACTAAATTTAATTAAAACAATGGAATTGTTTACCTGGTTGGTCAATATCTCTTGCAACCTTAGCCACAGGTTTGCCAAAGGTACCTGTGGCTCTAGTGTAAGCGGTAAGCTGTTGCTGTATCTCCAACTGCTCCATCTCATTTGGGACCATGCGCCCAAGGCACTCATACAATCCATCTTTGACCTCACCTGTCTGATCTTCTCCAAACCGAGCTCTATAATGATACCTTGGGTTAAGAAAATACCCAGCTGCATGTATAGGGCGATGGAGTTGAGTGTTCCATCTCCTATCGATGATATCCTAGATAGGCCCATACTTGGCCACTCTATCCTTGTATGATGCCCTTATTTGCTCCTTTGCCTGATCCATGGCCTCATAAATGTATCCCATGGCCAATCTTTCCCCATCCACCAACCGCAACACCTTAACGAGTGGCTTAGTGATTTTCAAAACCTCTATTGCTTTTTTCCAAAATGAGCTTTCCAAGATTTTCTTCTTGGTGTCTTTTCCGTCTGTTCTGTGGGCCCATTTACTTGACTCCATTCATCACTTGAAACCATTTGTTCCAAGTTATTTCTTTGTGCAAGGAGAGATTGCAACGTGAGCAAATGAGTTGCAAATCTAGTAATGGCAGGCCTAACAAGTTCCCTGACCTGTGTGTGTTTCCTCATCAAGCTCAATACCCATGAGTGGTTGTAGATGTATCTTGTGATGCTTTTGGCGTGCTCTACAGTGTGCTTGATCCAATCCTGTTTGCATATGTCCTTAAGCATGAGGTCTATGCAATGCGCTGCACATGGTGTACTTTTCCTCTAACATCTTACCAGCAAGAACATAGTTAGCGGCACTATCCGTGATGACCTGCACAACATTAGCTACCCCCACCTCCTCAACAACCTCAACAAAAAGATTAAATAACAGATTTGCATCTTTCACCTTATCAGATGCATCATATGATCTCAAAAACAAAGTTCCCTGTGGACAAGAGACAAGGAAGTTTATGATGGTTCGGTTATTTGCATCGGTCCATCCATCTGACATGATAGTGCATCCTGTTATGGCCCATGATTCTTTGAACTCCTTGAAGTATACATCCAAGGATGTGATCTCTTTCTGCAAAAGAGATCCTCTCAAGTCATGCATACTAGGGCCTTTGAAGCCCTTACCAACAGCAACAACAGAATCCCACATAGGTTAGAAATATGGTGAGCAAGCAGCATTGAAGGAGATATTTGCATCATACCACCATCTAGCTATGTACTCATGAGCAGTCATTCTGTATTGCTTTTACCAATGGGCATCTATGGTGGGTTGAATTGGCCGAGAAGCAGCAGCATTGGAAGGGGTGTTTTGAGGTGAGAAAAAACTATGGATACTCCCTTTTTTGGAGACATTTGTTTCTGAGGAAGGAGGAACATACTGGTAGGTATCCTTAAAATTGGGAGAAGGAGAAGGTATGGATGACGAGCCTTCATATTCAGAATAAGGGGCAGATCTGCCAATCATTTTTGCAAGATGCCTCTTCTTCCCTATTTCTGCCTCTCTCTCTCTTTGGTTTGTCTTCTCCACTTCATACTGTTCAAATTGTTGTAGCAACTCCAACCTTATCTCTCTAATCACCTCTGAATCAACTTCACATGGGGCAACATTACCTCTAATGCCAGCCAAGTGTTGTTTGAGGCTATGAATACCTCCTCCCTTAATCAATTTTTTGCAATATCTGCAATATATTTTCCCTTTAACCACTTCAGCATGGCCCCCATGCTACATCTTTTGATTTACGAGGCATTATGAGATGCAGATGTTAATGGACAGTTCTCTGTCCAAAAAAATAAATACATTAATTTACAAAAAAAAACACATTAAAACATGTAATTTACAGTATTGTAATAATTTTATTAGATTTTTTAAGAAATAAGAAATTTACAATATTTGTAAAAAATTAAGACTCCCACCTACAGCGATTGCCCCTATTTGCATGCCTCTGTGAGATGGCCAGAATCCAAATCGTAGTACGTAGTATCATATACCAATAAAGCACCCACAGCCCCCCTGTTGGCTTATCTCTGGGCAGACCCGGGTTTACTTTATTGTACCAACAAAACCCCTAGCTCACTGGCCCTTTCGGCAACAGACCGCAAAACGGCCTGAAGTCTCACCCGAAGTGATCTTGGATGGGTTGGTTGAAGAATCAGGTTTCCTCAACCAAGTTCTGTAGCATCCTAGTGCCTTGTGACTCTTCTTAGCCAGCGAGCTCTCTCTGTTAGTGCTATCCCTCTCGTCCTAGCTGATTCTGCTATGGGACTGGCTCTTATCGCATCGCTGCCTCTCGGACGATGTGCAAACTCTCTTCTCTTTAAGTCTTTAGCTGCGATATCTCACACCGCAGCTCATCCGACAATGCGATATCGCCTTCCTATACTACGATATCTTCTACAGTAAGACTCAATGTGACCCTTACGGTCCAAAGTCTTTCTCTCTACGTATAATAGCTCAGTTAACCTTCAACGGGGTGTTATACAACCTTACTTAAGCTTCTACAGTGCAACACACTTAACATCAACTATACTCGACTTACTGGACTAACTATGCAGAAATCGCTCAACACAGTGACTGTTAGCTATTATGAATCAAACACTGATAAACTCATATACAGAATACTTGATACATTCAACTTGCATTTAACCTTCCATGTTCTGTAAACTGAAGAATAACATACATTCATTCATTAACTGATAGCAAAGTTCATGTAACGACTAACAAATGGCAACTAAGTAAAGCATAATCACATGAAACAGTCACACAACACACGGATTTTACGTGGTTCACTTCCAGGGGGAAAGCTACGTCCACGGGAACTGGTTTTTATATTATATCTTGAGAGAGTAAACACAGTTCCGCTGCAACCTATTATGCAGCTTGAGATCTTCTGGGAAACTCCACACACACAACCGGGAGCCCTTCTCTCTTAGATCTCTTCTCTTCCTATATTGCTTCCTTCTTACAATATACTCTTCCTCTCTCTCTCTCTCTCTCTCTCTCTCTCTCTCTCTCTCTCAATCCCTGCGGATTGTTACACTCATGCTCAAGGAGCCAGCTACTGGTTATAGTAAGATAACTACAGACTGAATAGTAGAACCAAAGCTCGACTCAAAGAACAGTTAACTGACCACTAGCTAAGGGTCTATCTCAATGTCTCGCTAGCTAACTGAGTGGCTATGAGCTAACAGACCAACTGACTAGCTAACCTTTCATAATACAAAATACATGCTTATATAGGTGGCCCGAAGGTCTCACCGTGATACAAAACTGTGGGCCTATCCCAACACTAACCCAAAAACCCTAACTGTGACAATCGGCCTATCTGTACTTTGAACTGCCGCTTTCCGTCACACCACAGCTTTCTGCAGTATGGGCGCCACTTCCTCAGTCGCTCCCCTTCTGTCCTTTGTCTTCAATACCTCGGCTCGTTGCTCTTTTTCCATTTATGAGGGTAGTTGAGTCCTCCTGTCGTCGCCGCTGCCTTAAGTGCAGTGGTTGAGCTCTCTCTTCTCGGCCGCTTCGGGTACTGTTTCCTTTGACTTTCTTGTTCCGATATAGCAGCTTTTCCTGTAGTTGCGGGGCCCTGCTCCAACAATCCCCTAACACTTACTTGTGGCTCGTCCTCGAGTCACTAACAACTGGTTTCTCTTGCTGTAGTTTCTCCTTGGCTTCCTGCGAAGTCTTTGCGAATCTCTCCTCGAGTCCTGCGACTTCTTTGTCCATAGCTTCGACATTGTCCTGTGCCACTTTGAGCATATCTTGAGTAATGATAGTCTTCTGTGCTATCAATTTCACTCTTGCTCGTTGTGAACTCCTTAACCTTCTACTCAACCGCATCGACCAGTTCTGCGATTTGTTCCTGATACGGTTGAAGCATATTGTTGAACTGTATCTCTTTTTGTCGCAACCGCTGCGCTTCCTGTTGCAAACGGTTCATCTCTGTCATCTTCTTCATTTTCGCAAGAGCTCCTAAGCTCTTGACTTCTTCTTTGATTGCTGCTATTGCATTCTCTATCTGCTGGATGCTCTGCTGCAATTTCAGTTTATCTGGGAGCTCGTCTAGCTCCGACCATGTCTTCGTCGCATCAGCTAATAATGACTCTGCATCATCTATGCGACACTTCATCTGTGTTGAAGCGAGTCTAAAGGCCTCTGTCCTTGCTTCCTTGGCTGCCTCAGGTGTTCCCGATAGTCGAGCCTCAAGCTCGGCAATCTGTGCCTTGTGGTCTTCCTCCATCTTGACCACTGTCTCTTCCAGAACCTTTGTTCTGTCTGCAATTCTTCTTACGTTCTGCATTATGGGTAGGGTAAACTCTATGTTACACTGGGGTAACTCTAATGCGATATTCTGCGGGACCTGACTTAGATCCTGTTCTCTTTCTTCATATACTCTTAACTCCTCCGCCTTTGTCTGAAAGCCTGCAGTGAGCTCTGCATTCTATAGTCTCAGCTGAGTGTTCTGCTTATAAGTCGCAAGCTCTCTATCCCTGAGCTCTGGGGCTATCTGCTGCTGGATCATCTGTAGTTGATCAACAGGGAATTGTGCCAGATTAACCTCGACAGGGTGTCTAACCTGTATCTGCACATCCATCATTGAAGCAGGGAATAGAATGCTCCCTGGTGGTATCAACATTGTATTGATGCGATCCTTTGCAAAGACTTCCTCGCGGAAAGTCGATTGTCTTGAACTTTCTCCTGCTGTCGCCTTGTCTGGAGAAATCTGCATCGCGGCAGTCTTCTTAGTTAGTGCCTTCAACTCCAAAAGCTGCTTATCAATCATGCTCTGCAGCTTGTCCTGCGATGTTTGCATCGCCTGAAATGGGTCTCGCATCATGTCCTGCAATCTTGCTGCGATGAGTTCATAGTCATCCTCTTTTAGTGTGGTCTCCATAGGTGGCTTTGAGGCTTTGGCCTTTTCCCTCTTTCGTGCCTCTGGTGGCGCTTCTACTTCATCTTTCCCCTTTGGTGCCGCTGGTGGCGCTTGTACTGGATCTTTCCTCTTGGAACCGACCTTATCTTTTCCTTTGTTTAATGGGTCTATCGGTGCGGTCTCTGTTGGTACATTTCCTGTTGTGGCATCTTCTAATGCCTTCTTCCATTCCTTACCAAAGTCTTTGATGACATCTTCTACATCCTGCGCTGTCATCCTGAACGAACCAATAGCCCAGTTATCCGTTCTAGACCCTTTTGGCCTCAGATAGATTCTATGGCTGTCCGCCATGAAATCAAGTCGATTATCATACATGTCAACAACCTCTGTGTTGATCCGCGGCGTCTCCTGGATGACTCGTTGCAACAGCCTATAGTATTCATAGAATACTATCATATTGATCTTTTTCTTGGCTGGGCTGTTACTCTCCCATAAATTTGCATACTGCGCACCTCTGCAGTCTCCACCTCGCAGCTGTAGAAACTGGGTGTGGGGCGGCTCTCTCCACCCGACGAATGCACATAATATAAGCAGCCACAAGAAATGGAAGGGGTGGTTTGGCTCATCCTATGCTGCCAAACAATCTTGAAGAAAAATATTTAGTAAAAACAAACACCAATTAAATTGTTCACCTTCTGCGACTTGTATGGCAAGGTGAATTACTGATCCTGTGACTTCTTTTGGGCGAACCTTGGTTAATAGTCTGCCTGCAAGTAGACTGGCTGTAAATCTGAGTGTATCATCTGTTAAGCTTGCGAAGTCATAAGCCCGACCTCTTCTCTTTAGCTTATACTTGTTAACTAGGGTTGCTGGTAGCTTAGTATCCTTGCTCTTACTTGATATATGTGCCTGAGGGTCCTTACCGGTCTTGGACAGCCCAGTGATGCAGTGTATGAAATCAACGTTCAGATCAACCCTGTTACCTAGCCAGAGGTAACCGCCATGTACACAGGACAGTAACACATGCACCACGGCATTAACCTCTGCACCTCGTCCAAAATGTGGTATTCTCAACAAATTGAGCAAGCCTGACTGCTCAAGAATCTAGACATGTTCCATAGGAACAAACTCATATGCATTAGTCCTCGGGTTCCTCTAAACCGTAAGATACTGATTCGGCCGAAACTGAGGATATGTCTTACTATCTCCAAGGTTATAGTCTGTAAATTTGAGGACAGAGACATATCCTAACAGGTCTCCATCTTCCTTTACACGGGAATCAATCGGCAGTAGTGGAACAGGAAACTTAGCACCCTTGGGAATGGTTACCTCTGGTGCGTCCTCGACTCGTGGCACAATGTATACTGTTGCCATGTGAACTTCTTCTTCCTGCACAACCATGGGACTAACCCATTCGCTTTCTTCTACAGGCTCAATGATGCCTGCTGCTAGCATCTTATCAATCTCATCCTTAACTTTTTCTTTATAACGAGGATTTAATCTGTATGGACGCTGCTTAACTGGCTTAGCATCCTCCTTAAAAGATATCTTCATGACTCCCAAATCTCCTACTATTCCCTTCATCTCTGTGAACTTAGTGGGGAATAAGTCCTGATAGTCATGTAACAGATCTGCGATATGTCCTACCGTTTCATCATCCCAATAGTCTCCAATAGAGACAAACTTTGGTTCTGCTTCTGTGCCAATATTGATCTTTTTAATCTTGATAGGCTCTGTGATAGCTGGAATCTGTAGCTTTGGTCCCTCAACTTCGCGAGTCCCTTCTGACTCTGGAATGTTGATGCTGCGAGGATTCTCATCCTCATCAGCAGGCTCTTCTGCGAAGTTATAACATTCTAGCGCATCTTCTAACTAGATGGCCCAATCAGGCTGAGCACACACTGATAGGGTACAGTCATCAAATATCTTAGTCTTTATAATGTCTAGAGCCTGATCAATGCTTGGATACTCAGATTCAAAAGTGAAAGTGAGTTCAAAGCTGTCTATCATTACTGGCCATGTAGTTGTTCCTCTGCGTAACTCTGTTTCGGTGTACCAATTCCTTGGTATTGTGTTTAAAGTGTGAATGAATAGGTGAACCCATTCATCCTCTGGAATGTCCGACCAATTCTGTTCACAAGTCTTAATATGTGACCTTGGGTCACTTTCTCCTGTGTATTTCTGCTGGAAGCGCTCCTTGTCATTAGAGAATTTGATCGCCATCAATCTCTTAAGATCATCCCATGATGCGATATGTTCTTTATGTGCATGCCACCATCTTGCAGGTGTGGCTCATACTGCAAGGTCAATAACTGCCATCCTCTGCTCATGAGGGATGTTCTGCTCAAACTGCTGTAAAAAGTCGTTGACATCTGCTAAGCCATCAAACAATGGAATATCCTTAATCTCTGCGCCAATCCATCGCAGTGACTTAGTCATAAATACACATCTGCGAGCTGAAACTTCATAAAGTCTATTCTGCCAGTTTTCTAAACCAACATCTGAATCTGATGCGCATGAGCTGTCTCATTGCCAACTAATATTTCCTTCTGCGGTGGGATTGATGTAATCACTCTGATTAGCAGTCATCTGATAGAGGCTTTCCATGTTGCACACCTCTTCCTTTGCTCTGATAGGTTCAATATATCTAGGACCCTGAAAAGGATCCAACGGCGCGATTACCTGAATCTGATTATTCTCAAAGGTCATTTGTCTTTTCTTCAGATCAATAACAACCATGTTATCGATTGCCCAATCAATACCTAATAACGTTGGACAGGGTCTGCTATCGCCAATAATTTCTATGACTTCAAAGTTTGCAAAGCTGCGAACTCCGTCAATATCAACTGGTACTTGCGGTAATCGACCCAGTGGCGATACCCTCTGTTGATTGGATGAGCGCAAATGGATAGGTGATCTGGCTAACTTAGAGCTACCCATCTGTTCCCATGTCTGCTTAGTCAGAACATTTACCTCTGATCCTAAATCTATGATTACCTCATCCATTTCAAATTCTCCAATTTGTGCTGTGAGTCTCATTTCTCAACCTGTTCTTGTATGGCCCATAATATTATGAACAACACAGTGCGCACTGCTCACGGAAGAAGGTTGCTGACACTGATCTATGATGCGCTGAAGTTCTCAAATGGCTTTCTCATTTCTTACGAGTTTCAAGCAACTCCGCAGGAAGGATTGTACACTTCCTGTCAACTCATCCTCTTCGCATCTTCTAGATGTGGTAGCCTGCGATGTCTGCACAGGACTAACGCCATAAGGTTTTTGCTACGGTACGCCCCTACAAGGCAATACCTGCGATCCCGACGGTGTAGGGTCAATAAAGAAAGTTTTAGCTTGCTGAAACATTTCTTTATTCTTCTGTAGGTCAAGTGGTGTTGATTTATTAGTGACTTTGCGCACCCACTCCGGACCTGTATTCTTTTCGGCATCCTGTGATGTCCTACTAGTGGAAGCACTGCTGCGAGTCACAATATTGACTCTTGGTTTTGGTTCATTCTGCTCAGCAGCAATAAGCTGGATATTCTGGTTTACTGCTGGCTTAGGATCCCTAATCTTGGCTATCAAGATAGGACACTCTTCTATAGTATGCTCATAGGACTTGCAATATTTACATGTTGAAGTAGGATTCTGACAATCCCTAGCATAATGTCCTATAGATCCACAGTTATAACAAATAATCGGTCCACGACCACGGTCAAAGCCTCCTCCACGACCAAAGCCTCCACCGCGGCCTCGTCCTCTAAATCCTCCACCACGGCCATCATGAGCCGGTTCATGCTGTAGTCCTGCTGCTGGACCTGATGTCTCTGACTAGACTTTGTAGAAGTCATGTTTTCTTTCTATCATGAGATCATAAGCTCTGCAATTATTTTCATTATGTCCTACTGACTTACAGAAGTTACAGTATAAGTTCTTAGAAGTCTGTACATACTTCTGAAGTAAAGGGCATTCTTGTGGTCTATGTCCTCTTGTCTTACAGATTTCACACCATGGCCCTTGAGTCTGTAATAAGGGGTTAGGATCCCCACTTGCTAGATACTCAACAAATACTGGACAGTTATCTTTAGTATGGCCATGTCCTTTACACTTTGTACACCATAATTCTTGTGCAACCTCTTTTCCTTTCTTAATCTCATGTAGCTGTAAGGTGAGATTGGCTAACTGATTTTGTAAGTTTGTCATACCAGTACTAGTCTCAGCTAGAGGTGAAGCCTCTAGTTTCATTTCCATCTCTAATGCGTCATCCTGTGTATGGAGTTTCTACTGCATTAGTGGAAGTGTGATATGAGGAAGCAGTGCTGTAATGAACCATTCCTTATGCTGCTCCGGTGCAAACTCAAAGCTAAATTGGTCTATAAGAGCTTTAAATTTATGATCAAAATCCTAGACTGACTCTGTGGGTAACTGTTTGATGTCTTTAAGTTCTGTAATACATTGTGATTCAAACTTGGGTTTCTTAAATTCTTTAATCATTGTGGTCTTGACCTGTACAAGTGTTCTGATCTGCGCTGAGGTATACTTCATATACCATGTTAAAGCTCTGTCTCTAAGTGTAGTGGCCAACTGGACAAGCTTAGTATTATCATCTAGGATCTGTTTAATAGTCCATACGACTTCACATAAGAACCAATGTTGTTCTGGGTCTTCTGCCCCTGTACCCCTAACGGTAGGTAATTTCATGTCGTCCCCCATTCTGTTTCTACATGGTGGATTCTGATTTGCTGTATTACTACCACTTGGCGGTGTAAATGTAGGTGATGTAGAGGTAGTATTTACTGTATGTGAACTACTAGATGGAGTTCCTGCGGGATTATTTTGAGTCCCGGTTGCTTTCTGTGGTGTATAAGGGTGGTAAGGGATACCCCCTACGGTTCTTTCTCTGTGATTTTGACTCTGTTCTCTAGTACTGTCTGAAATGTCTTCAACGAAGGAAGATCTGAAATCTAATTTATATTTCTTACCGCTACATGTACATCCAATTTCTTCAAAATCACTCTCAAACTCTTGTGACATTACACTTACTTAACTTATTCATCAGAGAATATATCCATTACTCATTTTTCATGTAATAACATCTTAATGGACAAATTTAAAGAGTTCAAGTACTTACTGCGATATCCTTTGAAGAAGTACCTTTCTGCTTCGTTGAAACTCTTTCTTTGATCGACTGCAAACTCTGTAATGAAACCTTTCAGCAAACTCGCAAGCCAGAAGTCTACTTCCCGCGAAATGGGATTATCTACGCTTTTCACGGCGTGAATCAGCTCCGGTGTCCAGACAATGTTCCTTTTCTTTTTGAATATGTTCTTATCATTCAACTTTGACAACCAGTCATACAACTCATTTGCATAGGTCGCAAAAAATATCTCATGCAGGTCTGTGAAGATATATTTTTGTAACCAGTCCTCTGTACTCAGCCTAGAACTCTTATTTTCTGTCGCAGCAAATTCTCTCTCCTTAGACTCAACCCACTGGTTAAGTTCTTCTCTAGTAGGATGCCAACAGAACATTAGCTCTTCAATTTGTTCAAAACCAGCAACGGAACCATTTGTTGGCTTAACTCTGGGCAGACCCGGGTTTACTTTATTGTACCAACAAAACCCCTAGCTCACTGGCCCTTTTGGCAATAGACCGCAGAAAGGCCTGAAGTCTCACCCGAAGTGATCTTGGATGGGTTGGTTGAAGAATCAGGTTTCCTCAACCAGGTTCTGCAGCATCCTAGTGCCTTGTGACTCTTCTTAGCCAGCGGGCTCTCTTTGTTAATGCTATCCTTTTCGTCCTAGCTTATTCTGCTATGGGACTGGCTCTTATCGCATCGCTGCCTCTCGGACGATGCGCAAACTCTCTTCTCTTTAAGTCTTTAGCTGCGATATCTCACACCGCAGCTCATCCGACAGTGCGATATCGCCTTCCTATACTGCGATATCTTCTACAGTAAGATTCAATGTGACCCTTACGGTCCAAAGGCTTTCTCTCTAGGTATAATAGCTCAGTTAACCTTCAACAGGGTGTTACACAACCTTACTTAAGCTTCTACAGTGCAACACACTTAACATCAACTATACTCGACTTGCTGGACTAACTATGCAGAAATCGCTCAACACAGTAACTGTTAGCTATTATGAATCAAACACTGATAAACTCATATACAGAATACTTGATACATTCAACTTGCATTTAACCTTCCATGTTCTGTAAACTGAAGAATAACATACATTCATTCATTAACTCATACCAAAGTTCATGTAACGACTAACAGATGGCAACTAAATAAAGCATAATCACATGAAACAGTCACACAACACACGGATTTTACGTGGTTCACTTCCAGGGGGGAAGCTACGTCCACGGGAACTGGTTTTTATATTATATCTTGAGAGAGTAAACACAGTTCCGCTGCAACCTATTATGCAGCTTGAGATCTTCTGGGAAACTCCACACACACAACCGGGAGCCCTTCTCTCTTAGATCTCTTCTTTTCCTATATTGCTTCCTTCTTACAATATACTCTTCCTCTCTCTCTCTCTCTCTCTCTCTCAATCCCTGCGGATTGTTACACTCATGCTCAAGGAGCCAGCTACTGGTTACAGTAAGATAACTACAGACTGAATAGCAGAACCAAAGCTCGACTCAAAGAACAGCTAACTGACCACTAGCTAAGGGTCTATCTCAATGTCTCGCTAGCTAACTGAGTGGCTATGAGCTAACAGACCAACTGACTAGCTAACCTTTCATAATACAAAATACATGCTTATATAGGTGGCCCGAAGGTCTCATCGTGATACAAAACTGTGGGCCTATCCCAACAGTGACCCAAAAACCCTAACTGTGACAGTCCGCCTATCTGTACTTTGAACTGCCGCTTTCCGTCACACCACAGCTTTCTGCAGTCTTCCACGATTTCGGCTCTGATCGTGGGTATGGGTGCCGCTTCCTCGGTCGCTCCCCTTCTATCCTTTGTCTTCAATATCTCGGCCCGTTACTCATTTTCCATTTATGAGGGTAGCTGAGCCCTCCTGTCGTCGCTGCTACCTTAAGTGCAGTGGTTGAGCTCTCTCTTCTCGGCCGCTTCGGGTACTGTTTCCTTTGACTTTCTTGTTCCGATATAGCAGCTTTTCCTGTAGCTGCGGGGCCCTGCTCCAACACCCCCGATAGTATGCACTTGTAATGGCTCTGTACCTGCGCTTACAAATCAAAATAAGACAAACAAGTGAGTACTTACTACTGTGTATGGGATTGCTTCTGCTCTTCTGCAAAAATATTAATAATCAATGTGGATATTCTCAATGACAAATATACACCACAATAATTACCTTTTGCAATTTGCATATTTAGGAATTACTCTAATCTTATAAGAAGTTAAGAACTAATACCTAAAGCATGGACTTATCAATATATATCAAGCAGATGGCTAAGTAACCAGGTTTCAGTTCGATTCCTTGAAGTTTGACAAAAATTCAAGAGTGAAAATTTATATCAAATAAAGTTCAACATAATAATTCAGCACCAAGATTGAGAGGCTAGAATTTCAAAATTAAAAAAATATGTTAATGTAATAAAATTCACTATGGTCTGATGATACTGATAACTCTTACGCTGTGATCTACGTAGTGGATTAAAACTCTGGGCACTATGAAAAAGTAACCTCAGGCAATTACCGTTGAAGTTCAGACCCTGTAGCCTTGTAGGGGCCAAGGGTACGTGAAATTTCTCATAGTATTCCTAGAATCGCAAAAGGATAACCACTGTGGGTATTCTCATAGTATTCAATGGAAAACTTTTAAATTAGCCAGTGCCCAAAAAAGATACCACTGGTTTTTGAAAGGATACAATGCACATTGCAGATTATGATAGTTTATAATATATATTATATAAGTAAATGCAGAGAAAAAAACAACAGACAGAAGTGCATAAAATACCAAAAAACAAAACTATTAATAAAATACCTCAGTTCTCATAGATCATATGTACCAAATACATAGGAGGTGATAGCCTTTGCGATACTCGGAGGGAGTTCTCAGCTGAAAATATAAAAAGGGAAATGATCACGATTTGCAAAAGGGAATGCCACCGTGACTGTGAGCTTCAAGTTCCAAGTTCCATCGTGGTCTGTGAGTGAGCTTCAACTTTGAAGCCTTCAACCCGAGCTCCAGAGAACCATCGATGATCGGCCAGCTTCCAATTTCCACCATGAGTAGTGCTGTAGTAGCAGAGTCGTGACTCGTGAGTAGAGGCTAGAGCTTCAACCCAAACCGTGAGCAATGAGCATCCAATGATCCACGTGATAAGAAGTTGACGGTATGTAGCAGGTAAGTAGTGTTAGGTTAGGTTAGGGGTAGGAGTTAGGTTAGGCATTAATTTTTAATTTAAAAAAATAATTTGAAATCCGGAAAAAATCGACGAGTTGGCCTTTGACTCTGTCGAGCTGACCGGTTCGGTACCGAACTGGCCACCCGAGCCGGTTTAAAGGCCGGTTTGACTCTGTGAGGGTTTGACTCGGGTGACTCGGTCGAAGTCCGAGCCGAATCGGCGGAGTTTAAAAACACTGCTCAGATATCATACCGACGTTGACGGAACTAAATTCTTCTCCCATATCACCAAGCTATCTGTTTGCCTTTCTTTTATAGTGCTAGTTAAATTCCCCAGTCTCAGACACCCCTATCGATATTTACGTCAAATTAAAACACTGCGTAAACTCACCCAACTAACATTTTCATTTACAACAGGAACCTTATCTGTAAAATCTAGGCTCTGATGAGATATAGTAATCCCCAGTCCCGAGTTACAAAATTGCGTATTGCACAATGCCAAATGGGCAAAAGAGGTTCTCGAGGTCACCACCAAAGCATGCGTAATGGGAGGTAAAGTAATACTGTACTGCCCGGCCACCTTGTTACAAATAATAATACACAAAACACTTGCATGAGAGGTGATAAAGAAAAGAATGCAGCATACAGAAGCACTATGGGTAGATTGATCGCCTTCTCATTATTAGATTTAGTATAAATAACAAATATAAATGGTAATATTATGGGTGAATACCATAGGTCGAAAAATATCATGGATCACCTAACTGACTAACTAAGTATAGGTGAGATTACATTTTCCAACACACCCCCTTAATCTCAACTGGTAGTACATCTTCAGCACTGTCTATGCCTAAGTGCGCTCTCTGATATACAAATGCAGATGTTCCCAATGGTTTGGTGAACATGTCAGCCAACTGCTCCTTAGAGCCACAAAACAGTAAAGAAATTTGTCCATCATTGACTAACTCACGAATGAAATGATAGCGAGTGTCAATGTGTTTACTTTTCCTATGAAATAAATTATGTTTGGACAATTGTATTGCAAAGCTATTATCACAGAAAATAAAAGTGGGATCATTTTCAATGTGTCCCATATCCTTTAACAGTCTTCTTAGCCAAACTGCATGGCAAGCTGCTGTGGTGGCTGCTACATATTCTACTTCTGCAGAAGACATGCTAACAATGGGTTGTTTATGAGATGCCTAAGAAATCACATTTGTACCCAAATGGAAAGCATAACCAGATGTGCTATTCCTATCATCAGTATACCCTGTGAGAGTATTGTTTGGTGTATGAGTGTACCAGAGGCCATATCCAAGTTTGCCTGCAACATATCTCAGAATTATTTTTCCAACTTTCCAGTGAGAGTCTTTGGGAGACTCCATAAATCTGGAAATAAGACTGACAGCATACATCAAATCAGGTCTAGTTGCATTCAAGTACATTAAACTGCCTACCATTTGTTTATAGAGTGTAGCATTTACTATTGGTCCATCATCATTCTTGGTTAACTTGGTGCCAAGAGCTATGGGGGTTTCTGTTGGTTTACATTTATCCATTCTGAATCTCTGCAAAATATCAGTAGCATACTTATGCTGGGAAATAAAAATACTTTGAGCAGTTTGAGTAACTTCCAGACCAAAGAAGTACGTCACCAATCCTAGACTAGTCATTTCAAATTCTTTTTTCATGACTATCCTGAAATCTTCAAGCATCAAATTACCAGTGTAAATCATGTCATCAACATAAAGACATACCATCAACATTTTACCTTGCTCTGTTTTGATATACAGAGTGGGTTCATTGCTTCTTCTGCTGAAACCATTGTTGATGAGGTAGGAGTCAATCCGACTATACCAAGATCGTGGAGCTTGTTTTAGACCATACAAGGCCTTTTTTAGCTTAAACACTTTGTGTTCATGACCTTTGACAATATAACCAGGTGGGTGATCTACATAAACTTCTTCTTCAAGAATACCATTAAGAAAGGAAGATTTCACATCCATTTGATACATAGGCCATTGATTTTGTCAAAGAAAAACAAAAAAATAGTCAAATTGGTATGCTTCTTTGTTTTTCTTTGGTATGCTTGATTTTGTCAAAGAAAAACAAAGAAGCAGACAGAAGCCCTACGGCCAGATTGAAACGCCTTCTCAATATCAATATTAATCAACTGAATATATATAGTGAATACATAATGATAATACTATGGCTATTCACCATAGGTCAGCGAATACCATGGGTAACCTAACCAACTAATTAACTATAGGTGATATTACATTTTCCAACACACCCCCTTAATCTCAACTGGTAGTACATCTTTAGCACTGTCTATGCCAAAAGATGACTACTGGTCTATGTATCAGCTAGGCTTACATTTTAGTTAAAAACTTCAACTTCACTTTCTTCCTGAAGTGTACTTGGACTTCTTCTTCTTTCTCTTATGGATCTTGATGCCAAGTAGTTGTTCTTCTTCAACTTCTGAAACATAGTGCAGGTCTTCTTCTTCTATTTCAACATGATTTTTCTAGTTGTCATCTTTACCTGTACAACTGAAAATTTGTCAGAAAAAATATGATTATATTTCAGTTTTTCTTGGAGAGCATTCACATCTTGGTGTTGCTCATCAATGGCAACTACTTCATTATCGACTTCTTCATTTGCTTGTACCCACTGTGCATCCTTCATTGCTTCTTCAAAAATTGTGGGCTAAGAAGAAAACAAAGCATATTGTAGATGCTCGTCACTAACAGGAGTCTGCTCATAGATCTCCCTCAAACTTTTGGTTTTCTGGTTTTGGGGTGGACTGCATGCTGTTTCTTTTGTACTGGTGTCAACTGGATATTGCTCATTCTCAGCAACTGTTGCAGCGTCTATGCTTCTATCAACTGTCTCTTGCTCAGAGAGACTATCCCTGACAGTACTAGGTACTACGACATTAACAAGTTTACTATCATCAGCTAAAACAGCTAGATCAACAACCTTTGCTGGGATTACATGATCACTGGCTACCTCATAATCAAAGTCTTCTTGATTGTCTTCCACTTCACTGTGGGATTCCTGATGCTTTGCCAAACTTGCAAGGTCATCTTCCTCTACAGTTCGTTCCTCACTAAACACTTCTTTCAGTGTATCCCATGCTCTCTTTGGAGTATCAACTTCTACAATGTAATGAAATAGGGAATAGTCTCTACTATCTTGTATGAGACATAAGGAAACAACTTGCCTTCTTTCTTTTTCGAACTCTGTCAAAGCATTAAATTTTTCTGGATCAATGGGATCCTCTTCAACTATGAAGTGCCATAAATCTTGTAATTTTAACAGATTACTTACTTTGACTACCCATACATATGTAATCATCTCCATCAAATGTTTGCCATAAGCTTTCCAGTGTTGAGAGATTTCTTACCTCTTCAATTTCTCCTGGTAGTGCTTCTGGTAGCACCATCTTCAAGAATCGATCTTCTTGTCTAAATCACAACCTCCAATAAGATTGGATGATTAGGCCGTCAGCTCTCCAGTTTCCCTTCTTTTTTAATTGGACAAAATAGAAGCTTCTTGGTCACTAGCAAAGGGCGGTGAGGGGGCGCTTTCGCTGACTGAACTTTGCGGTGGTAACGCACCTTGAATCTGCAAACTGGGCAATGGCACCGCTCTTCCAATGTGGTAAAGGTGCGGTGGGCAATGTAGGTAACGCACGGTGGGCGCTTTCTTCTTTTCAACAGTGCATGCGCTTCAGTCACTCCACGGTTTTATCTTTTAGGTTTCAGCCAAAAATCAGCGCTGAATCAAACCACTACTTCCTAAAATAAAAGTTCTGAGCCCAACGTTATGAGCTGCTACAGCGCCAAAGATTCCTCTGGAAAAACGAAAACAGTAGTTTGCCTGCTGGCTACACTCTCTATTGACGGCGAGCTACGGATCCAAGGAAGCGTCTACGCTTATAGAGTTCAGCTCAGATCCGTTCTCCACGGGCTTGATGCGGATGTTTTGGCGATCTCAAAAAGGATGGAAACCAAGACAATCACTCCGCTCAGATCAGAGCGTGGAGAATCGCTCCACGTTTTTTTTAGGGTTACGAGAGCTGTTAGGCAGCCGGAAGTCAACCTGTCAATCAACCGTGAAGATTGGGTTAGGGCAACGTCAACCGAAAGATTTGGAAAAACAATAAAAAATTCAGATCCGGAGATGGGCTCACGGAGATTTGGAATAAAGAATCGCACGTCAAGTCACAAAGAAGAATATCACGGACGTCGAAACCCTAGAATGCAATCTAGGAATAAAAGATGTGATGGATCTGAGCTTCTTACTGTAAGTGCTTTTCACTTTGTGAAAAGGTTTACCCCAGGATCAAGCAGTAGGTTTTGATACCATGATAACGAAAAGAATGCAACAGATAAAAGCACTATGAACAGATTGATCGCCTTCTCATTATTAGACTCAGTATAAATAGCAAATACAAATGATGTAATACTATGGGTGGGTATTCACCCATAGATCGGAAAATACCATGGGTTACCTAACAAACTAACTAAATATAGGTGAGAATAAATTTTCCAGGAACGATATTTTTATCATGTGAAACTGAAACTTTATAGAAAAACTAACAACAATAACTTTATTATCTTTACATCATTCTGCTAAGGCATGACCAATCCTGTTATCACGGGTCACTCTCAAGCAATTTACAATGAAATTAAGCAAGCCCTTGGCCCTTTTAAAGTCTTCAAATAAATTGTGGACTCACAAATTGACATTTACAGTCTTCAAATAAATTGTAGACTCACAAATTGATATGATAGTTTATGGGAATGTGAATCATAGAAATGGAAGCTAAAAAGACATCATGACAAGGATTGACATGGAGCATTGAAGGAAGTACCGCTGACTTTTACAGTCTTCAAATAAATTGTAGACTCACACATTGATATGATAGTTTATGGGAATGTGAATCATAGAAATGGAAGCTAAAAAGACATCATGACAAGGATTGACATGGAGCATTAAAGGAAGTACCGCTGACTTTTACAGTCTTCAAATAAATTGTAGACTCACAGATTGATATGATAGTTTATGGGAATGTGAATCATAGAAATGGAAGCTAAAAAGACATCATGACAAGGATTGACATGGAGCATTGAAGGAAGTACCGCAGCTACGAGTATCAGCCTCCTCAACGTCTACAAAACCTATGCTGGGCTCACAGAGTGCCCAGCTACCTGCATTTTTAATACAATTATATGAAAAGATCAATGAATAGTGCTATGAGGAATTCAAAACGAATAATATAAACGAGAGGAAATCAGAACAGAGTCCGATGCTTTATTTTTGCAATTAAAACTTAGAATGTACACAACAAGGAGGTCTCGGTCTCCCCTAGTTTTACCAGACATTTGATTACTGAGCAGTTCTTGACCGTTCGCCTATTTGGACTTCTGAACACCTGTGTGCTGAGTCTCTTTGCTGTATGTGTGCCTCCTCTCTTGCCTTCAGATCTCTCTTTGGACTCATCAAGAGCGAACCCCCTTCTCTCCTATTCTTGCCTCCTTTTAAGACACAGCTTGTTTGGGTTCTAGTTGGGAGACGAATGGTTTAACGTTTCAACTCCTTCAACCGTTTTCAAATCGACTCCCCTCCCTTGCTCGTGTGACCCACCATTTGTCAAAATGGCGTTCCCAAACCACGTGGATATGCAGCCTCCATTAAGTTGTGTGTACTACCGCAATAGTGGATCTGCGGCTTCTACAACATCTTATTCATCCTACAACTTCTAACTCAGAGGATGCTCTCGCATAATGAAGTATGTGGAATTGTCAATCTTTCTATTACAGGGAACGGCACTCATAAGTAATTTACAATGGAGTCATTAAAATCTTTGATCACATACAATACTATGAACAAATACTAAGGTATATCCAGCTCATAAATCACCAGTAAAGTTATCTTTAATTCTCTTAATAAGTCTAGTTTAACTTAATACTAATCAATAGTGATCTCAATTACTAATAATAAACTTCTAACACAGAATGGTACCTCCATCATAAAAAAATTGGTTTCATCAGAAAAACAAAACCTTTACCCAATCCCTACATAATCATGAGTTCCATCATTCCTCCCTATGTAGCTCATACACTTCAACCACATCAAACTTATCATCATTACTATGTACATAATAACATATTTTTATAATATTGTTAATTACATCTTAACTTATGTGTTTGATAATGTTATATATTTTAATTATATATTCTTAGCACAACTTGTGGCCGGTAAACATTGATAGGTCACAAGTAGTGTCACTAACAAATTATCTGTTACTTGTTCTCTATGCTTGTCTATGTCTTAGCTACCTCTTATCACCCACCTTTTTCTAGTTAAACAGGTTGTCTTCCATGAACTTCCCCTTATCCATGCATCAGCTACCAATTATTTTATATATATATATATTATAAGTATTTACTCGAATTTGAAATGACCCCATAAAATCAATATGGACAATACATTTGTCTCATCTTCATACAATCTAGAAAAAACATATATTTAATCCACCTCAAACTCTAAAATATAAACACTTTAATGTAACTTTTGTACACCATAACAACACTTCCATTTGAACCATGTAAGTAGTTATTTAAACTATCTCCTTCAAATTGCCAACTTCAACCAGAGAATTTGGAATGTTGAGTAAGCAATCTCTCCAAATGTAACTGTGAGGGTCAAACTGAAAGGGACTTCCCTATTAGATCTTTTTGGATGTTCATCCATAGGTTAACTAGATATATTTGCAATCTGTGTAGACAAATAACAAAGGGGCTTGTCAGAGATATTTTCTGGTTTTGGCAAATAACAAAGTTCAAACCATGTATGTTAAAACAAAGCCAAATTACCATTTTAATTTCTATTAGTCTAACTCAATCTAAATTCATAACTAATCCAACAATTATATAATCTCAAAAGTGTTAACTCTTTATCTCATTAGTCCACTTCTATTTGCCCAACTGAGTCTGGATCCATGGCTGATCCAACTATTATATAAAATTCATAACTAATCCAACAATTATATAATCTCAAAAGTGTTAACTCTTTATCTCTTTAGTCCACTTCTATTTGCCCAACTGAGTCTGGATCCATGGCTGATCCAGCTATTATATAATCGCAGAGGTTTTGAGCTTACATTAGACTTACCTCATCCATACAGGCATGACGTTTTGTTCAACAAACGGAGACCTTGCAGTTAATTCAGCATTTCTACCTGGCAGGCCGTGGTGATCCTAATATCTTTCTAATTAGTTATGCAATGGTGGATCTTATATTTGAAACCCTCAGTTTCTGCCCATTTCAATTCTAATACCAAAAATGGCCTGAAGTGCAAAAACACCTATTGTATTATTTTTTTATTTTTTATGTAAAGTTAAATTAATTTTTAGTTTTTTAGTTTTATGGGTAGTTAAATTAAAGAAATTGATTATTAAATCAATAATAAATTTATGAGATAAAGATAGAGGATTATTAAGGTATATGAAAACCAATTTTGATTTATCAAACTTTAAAAAATTAGAATTACTTGGTTTTTATTAAAACTTTATTTTTATCCTTAAAAAATGATAAATTCTTTCATTTCATATATATATACTAGCACATCTATATAGTTATGAAATGGAATTTATCAAGTATCACTTATTTTTTATATTATTATTTTTGTTATCTCACATTCTTCTAGACTATTGGTTATCCATTCATCAGCTCTAAGTTATCCATGCATTGCTACCAGTTATCCATTCATCAACTAGTTATCCATCACAGCTAGCTACCAGTGATTTTTTATATTCCTTTTTTTGTAATTGTTTATTTGGAACAAATTTTAAACCAATGCCATAAAATCAATCTCTACAGTACATTTATGTCTTGAATGAAAAAACATATTACTTTCAATTAAATTTAAAACACATAATATAATATATAAAATATATTAAAAGTCAATAAAAATACATTTTAATTTCAAATTTATTAACAGTTAAATAAAAAAAAGTTAATAATTTTCTCAAATAAACTTTAAAATTTTAAATACATAAAAAAAATTGATTTATCCATTTCTCACTCTATCTAAACCAATTAATTAAATAAAATAACAAATAATTGAATAACCAAATTTTGGAACATACCCTCACACATATATAACAAGAAAGTTGTACGGAGGCATTCAAATATTCTTTTTTTCATTTGGATTGCCACCATATCTACAGAGAACACAACTACTTGGCTGATAGATTGTCCAAGGAGGCACTTTCATCAAATCTAGGACTGTTAACTCTTTTGAAATTATGGAAAGGGAGGTGATTTTTTCTTCACAGTCAAGATCTTTGATTCTTGAGTAATATTGAACCATAACTGTTTTTATGGTGGGAGCGGAGGTAGTTTTTTTTTTTTTAAATTAGGGGGAGTGTTATGTACATAGTATCTTCCTACTACTAGCTATAATAGCTGACTATTTTGTCATAATACCTTGTTTAACTTAGTACAATAGAATGGACAACTGATTGGGGGTAACTGGATCTCCAGATAATTTCGTAGAATGTGGAAGGTTTTGTGGGATGTTTGGGTGTGGTTTTGAAAGGCTATCAGCTTATTATTTTGAAGCATACTAAAGATATAACAAGTTTTTTTATACAAAAGAAAGGTCTTTTTCTACTTACAAAAATATATAGATAAAAGTAGTGGTTCTCAAGACTAATTACGTTTATATGCTTTAACCGGTGATTCAATTTCAACAACGTTACAAAGATATACATATAAACACAACAATTGTAATTACCATACTAGTAATCTGTTACTGCCTGTTTCTCCATAAAGCCCGTTCCACACAATCAATATGAATAATACATGCAAAGAAATCCCTTTACTGAAAATAAATAGGTGACTGTTCTAACGAGCAACAAAATAGTTTTAATTTGGAGAGGGAGTAGCATGCATTAAAACTTTCTATACACTTGTTATTTTTATAAACATTCGTACCCGTTGGCGAAGCTCCTCAATCTGGTCTAGCATCACCTGCGTCTGTAACAAATAATAACAATCTGATATCATAAATTTATTTCAAATATAATCGGATTCACAGCCATACAATTTCTAACCATCAATAACCATTTCAAGAACTCAATTAAAACTGCAGAAGATGCATGGGTATTTCTTAAGAAATAATAACAATTTCAAACTAAAATTTATTTCAAATAGAATCTAGATTCAGAGCAACAGGATTTATAAGAATCAATAATCATTTGAGTCTTAGTCAAGTGCTCAATTAAAAACTTAAAAGGAAGAAGATGGATTGGTCTTAGAAACATAATTTTCATCAGAAACAAAAATCAGAATCTCTCGTATGAAAGTAGACCATGTTCGATCTTAGTCGCACTATCAGGTTAACAAGCCATAAACAATAGGGTCATAAAAATAGAACGTACAACCCAACACACCTAGCCCAATCTACAGACTGCACCACCAACTTGATCTTTGGGAGGGTCAGTTGTGTTGAAGAATGTAATCTCAATGGTTAGTTACGTAGTTAGTTGAGTGACCCATACTGTCTTATCTATAGTATTCACCCATAGTATTATTCTGGTATACTCCTATATAAGTTGGTGCTTAATCATGAGAAGGCAATCAATCTGCAAATTGTGTTTCTGTCTTGAATCTGCTTAGCTTGTTTTTCTTTAACATGGTATTGGAGCTTATGGCCTGATCCATTCTTTTCGTTTTTAGGTAAGCCTTTTCACAAAGTGGAAAGCACACACAAATCAAATTGGAGAAGATAGAATCTTGAAGATGATGGAGCTACCAGAAGCACTACCAGAAGAGCTTGAGGAGGTAAGAAATCTGTTAACACCAGTAGGACTATGGCAAACATTTGATATAGATAATTATGATCTATGGGCTGTGGAAGTAAGAAATTTGTTAAGGTCCCAAGATTCGTGGCATTTCTTAGTTGAAGAGGATCACATTGACCAATATGCATTTAAGGCTTTGTCTGAGTTCCAAAAAGAAAGAAGGCAAATTATTGCCTCAAGTCTCATGCAAGACAGTATAGATTATTCTATTTTTCAATACATTGTAGAAGCTGATACTCCAAAAAGAGCATGGGATATACTGAAAGAAGTGTTTAGTGAGGAACCGACTACAGAAGATGATGACTTTGCAAGTCATGCAAAGCACCAGGAAGACAGTCAAGAAGACTGTGTCTTTGAGGCAGTCAGTGATCAAATAAGTCCAACAAAGATTGTTGGTCCAGTTATGTTTGTTGATGACAGTGAAATCAAACTTGTCAATGTAGCCATGTCTAGTGATGTGAGTGATAGACTCTCTGATAAAGAGACAATTGATAGCAACATAGAAGCTGCAACAATTGTTGAGAATGAGCAATAGATAGTTGATAGCAGCACAGAAGCTGCAACAGTTGCTGAAAATGAGCAACAGACAATTGATAGCAGCATAGAAGAAACACTAACAAACAAGAACCAGAAAATCAGAAGCTTGAGGGAGATCTATGAGAAGACTCTTGTTATTGATGAGCATCTACAATATGCTTTGTTTTTCTGTCATCCCACATTTTTTGAAGAAATGCTAAAGGATGCACAGTGGGTACAAGCAAATGAAGCCAATAAGAATTATGAAGTAACTGTTATTGATGAGGAACACAAAGATGTGAATGCTCTCCAAAAAGAGCTGAAATCTATTAATCTTTTTTCTGACAAAAATTTCAGTGTGCAAGTAAAGTAGACAGCAAGAAAAATCATGTTGAAACAAAAGAAGGCGGCTTCCACTATGTTCCAGAAACTAAAGAAGGCGCTGGGGAACACGTACTTAGCACCAAGATCCAGAAGACAAAGAAGAAGCAATCCAAGTACACATCAAGGAAGAAAGTAAAGCTGAATATTTTGAATGAAATGAAAGCCTACCTGAGACAAACTAGCAGGCATCTTTTTGCATTGATAGGGCTGAAAGTATTGTCTTAGTTGAGATTAAGGGGGTATGTTAAGAATTGTAATCTCAACGGTCCATTATGGTCAATCATGCAATAATTAGTTGGTTAGTAGAGTAGTTGATTTGGTCACCTTACCTAGAATTAGTGAGCCATGGTATTCTCTCATCCATGGTATTGACCCATGGTTTTGTTGTTATGTAGTCCTATAAATACTTTTGTTAATATTAAGAAGGAATTCCATTTCCCAGGCAATCAATATGCCCATTGTGTTTTTCGTCCTTTTTTTGCTTCTCTTGTAATACTTAACATGGTAAAAATTGAAGGGACAACTTACCCACTTCCACATCTCGAGCCAAAGAACATCTCGAGTTAGTTCATACAGACCTCTGTGGACCCATGCAAACTCAATCCATAGGAGGTAGTTTTCTATTTTCTAACCTTTATTGATGATTTTAGCAAGAAAATGTGGATTTATTTCCTTAGGAACAAATCAGAGACCTTCTCCAGGTTCAAATAGTTCAAGGCTCTCACTAAAAAGCAGTCTGGCAAGTTCATTAAAATGCTCAGGTTTGATGGTGGAGGTGAATACGACTCACAAGAGTTTTCAGACTTCTGCAAGCAACATGACATCCAGAGACAGTTCACCACCAGATACACTCCACAACAAAATGGAGTTGCTAAACGAAAGAACCGGACCATCATGAACATGGCCCGCGGCATGCTATCACACAAGAAGCTATCAGATGAATATTGGGATGAAGCTGTTGCATGCCCATTCTACTTGCTCAACAGATCACCCACGGTGAGTGTCCATGACAAGATTCCTGAAGAAGCATGGAGTAGCACAAAGACTAGTGTTGCACATCTGAGAATTTTTTGTTCTGTTGCATTTGCCCATATACCTGATGAACTCAGAAGAAAATTAGATAAGAAAAGTGAGCACTGCATTTTCACTAGTTACAGTGAAAAACACAAGGCGTACAAATTGTATAATCATGTCACCAAAAAGGTTATGATGAGCAGAGACGTAAAATTCATTGAAGACAAATGTTGGAGTGATCCTTCAGACATACAACAAGAAGAAAGTTCAGATCTGCCAGGTCTACCTATCAGACTTCCAAGATTGGAAGTACAACAACAAGAATAAACACTAGAATATCGGTCATCACAGAACCAGAAAACCAGAAGCTTGAGAGAGTTATATGAAAAGACTCCAGTTCTTGATGCGCAACTTCAGTATTGTCTATTTACCTGTCGGCCCACATATTTTAATGAAAAATGAAGGATGCACTGTGGGTAAAAGCCATGAATGAAGAGATTAATGCAATAGAGAAAAACCAGAATTGGGATCTTGTTGACCTCCCTACAGACAAAACCAGTATTGGAGTCAAATGGGTCTATAGGACCAAACTGAATGAAAAATGAGAACTTGAAAAGCACAAGGCAAGGTTGGTTGCCAAAGGATATGCACACCAGTATGGTGTAGATTATGATGAAACCTTTGCTCCCGTAGCAAGGATGGATACCATTAGAGTTGTACTTACCATTACAGCACAAAACCAATGGCCTGTGTATCAAATGGATGTGAAATCTGCCTTTCTTAATGGTATTCTCGAAGAAGAAGTTTATGTAGACCATCCACCTGGATATACTGTCAAAGGTCATGAAGACAAAGTGCTTAAGCTGAAAAAGGCCTTGTATTGTCTAAAAAAGGCTCCACAAGCTTGGTATAGTAGGATTGACTCCTACCTCATCAACAATGGTTTCAACATAAGAAACAATGAGCCCACTCTGTATGTCAAAACAAAGCAAGGTAAAATATTGCTTGTATGTCTTTATGTTGATGACATGATTTACACTGGAAATTTGACGCTTGAAGATTTCAGGACAGTAATGAAAAAGGAATTTGAAATCACTAATCTAGGACCGATGAAGTACTTCCCTGGTCTGGAAGTTACTCAAACTGATAAAGGTATTTTTATTTTCCAACATAAGTATGCTACTGATATTTTGCAGAGATTCAGAATGGATAAATGTAAACCAACAAAAACCACCATTGCTCTTGGCACCAAGTTAACCAAGAATGATGATGGACCAATAGTAAATGCTACACTCTATAAACGAATGGTAGGCAGTTTAATATACTTGACTGCAACTAGACCCAATTTGATGTATGATGTCAGTTTCATTTTCAGATTTATGGAGTCTCCCAAAGACTCTCACTGGAAAATTGGAAAAAGAATTCTGAGATATGTTGCAGGCACACTTGGATATGGCCTCTGGTACACTTATACACCAGACAATACTCTCATAGGGTACACTGATAGTGATTTTATAGGTAGTATTGATGATAGGAAAAACACATTTTGTTATGCTTTCCATTTGCGTACAAATCTGATCTCTTGGGCATCTCAGAAACAACCCATCGTCAGCATGTCTTCTACAGAAGCAAAATATGTAGCAGCTACCACAGCAGTGCCATGCAGTTTGGATAAGAAGACTTTTAAAGGATATGGGACACACTGAAAAGGATCCCACTTTTATTTCTGTGATAAAATCTTTGCAATACAATTGTCCAAACATAATGTATTTCATAGAAAAAGTAAACACATTGACACTCGCTATCATTTCATTCATGAGTTAGTCAATGATGGACAAATTTCCTTACTGTTTTGTGGCTCTAAGGAGCAGTTGGCTGACATGTTCACCAAACCATTGGGAACATCTCCACTTGACTATCAGAGAAGGCACTTAGGCATAGACTGTGCTGAATATGTACTACCAGTTGAGATTAAGGGGGTTTGTTGAAGAGCGCAATCTCAACGTTTAGTTAGGTAGTTAATTGAGTGACCCATAGTATTTGTCTTACCTATGGTATTCACCCATAGTATTATTCTGTTGTATTCCTATATAAGCTGGTGCTTAATAATGAGAAGGCAATCAATCTACTCATTGCGTTTTTGTTTTGAATCTGCTTCGCTTGTTTATCTTTAACAGGTTGACGCCTATGTTACCAGAAATGAGAAACCAGAAAAGGAACAAGAAATGAGAACGGTACGAGAAACAAAGCTTGCAGGTTTCCCATACAAGAAAAGAGGAGAGAGAAAAACAAAAAAAATTGAAAATAAAGAAGAAATATGCTTCCCTTCACACCAAAATATACATCATGGCAAATGTAAAAATGAAGAATGTAGTGTACATGTAAGAAAAGAAATTATCATGAAACATGAGAAGAAATGAAAGTTCAAAACATTATAGAATAAGTGTTATGGAGACAAGTCAATCTTTAATATAACAAACTACAAGTTTAGTTTTTTTTTATTGAATAAAAAAATATTCTGCTTTCTAAAATCGTTTTCTTAATCAAGAATCTTGTTTTAGTTTGTTTTACTTCTTAACTTTAATAAGAATTAAACCGTTTCTTAATCAAGAATCTTGTTTAGAGTACATGCCTAAATCTATGCAATATGCAACAACATCCTCATATTATTTTCACACCTTTCAAATTTCCAATATAAAATGTAATCCATGGTTTTAAGGACATGTGTTAAATTAACATTCATCTATTTGAGTTCCAAATCCTAGTGGAGGTGGAGGTCTTTAAAGAGAGGTAATTGCCTGGAAGACTCATTCAAAACTCTAAAACCTTTATTTTACTTTCAACTCTTAATTTATAAACCAATATATATTTTCCGGCTTTTGCCAAGCCTTCCACCACTTTGCTCTTCAATACCTGAAGTTACACCAGATATCTGGGTTTATGTCTCATGCTATTTCTAATACTATTTATTGTTGCTAATGGCCTGGCATGATTCGTATATGTCAATTGAGTTGGTGGTTACACAATAGTAAAAATTCATAGTGAGCGCATGAGAATATAAGATGGAAGTTGGAATGAAAATTGATCCCAGACAAAAACACTGATCTTAAACCAGAGGAAACCGGAAGCCATTTCTGAGAAACTGTCGCAAAAAACGGTTTGTTTCTTAACAAGTGGTTTTTGAGCATTAAAAACGAGAACGGACATAGAAAACGCGGGTTTCCATCCCATCTTTGCTTCTACCTTGTTTTTTCTCAAAAACGTCCACTGCCGTCCCGTTTCTGGTAACATAGAATACTTGTGAATTGAACAAAGCGTTTGTTTTAATTTATCGGTTACAGAATTGGAAAATAAAGAAGCAACTGCAGATCATAACCAATGATTGCAAGTTAGTAATCGTATGTTACTAATCATGATTGCTTGCAGTATACAACACACATTAATTAAAAAAGAGAACCATTGACAATAAGAAAGTATCTATTGTCAAGTGAGAAACATGAAATTGACTCCAGCTTGTTATTGATTTTCGGTCTATTCCAATTATTTTTATATCTAAAAAAATTGTATATTTCTACATTTTGGCCAATTTTTGGTTGTGCTTTACAATAAATCCTAACTTTGTGTTATTCAAATCATGATTATGAATCATGAATACATAACTGGATTCAGCGCCTTAAAAAACCCTAATGTATCCATACTCTGCTAAGCACTGCTATTTAAAACAGTAATGTATCCATACTCTGATAATTTAAGCACTGCTATTTAAATTTTTGCAAATTTAAGCACTGACATTTAGATTTTTGCGAATTTAAGCACTGCTATTTAGATTTTTAAGATTTTCTTTCAAATTCTTGCAAAATCCTGCCCGAACAATCCACCAAAAATGATTTAAATGATCTATATTCAAGATGAAATATGAAAATGTTAATTCTGAATGTGCCTAGCTCTACAAAAATAATATCTGTTGAACATAGTAAGTCCCCTTTAAGTCCTCTCTACTCCAAAAACCACCCAAAAACCTGACATATATACATATGATAAGCAGCAAGAAATCATATAAAACATCATCATAAAAAATAGACATACTCAAACAAGCAAACAAACCACTTACAACCTCAATAAGACCAAATCTAAAAGACATAAAACCTAATCCTTTTAAAAGGGCTGGCAACAAAGCACTGATAAACTCATAAGGTTCGCCATAGGGCTTACACCTCAAGAGTAGAATGTTTATCATGTTGGGAGTAATTTTATCTCCAACACGCGTACTAGAAAAGCTAATCCTTTTAAAAGGGCTGGTAACAAAGCACTGCTAAACTCATGAGTCTCGCCATAGGGCTTACACCTCAAGAGTAGAATGTTCATCATGTTGGGAATAATTTTTTCTCCAACCCAGGTACAAGAAAAGCTCTGCAAAAAAATGAAGAAATTTGACCAAACGTCAAAGAGCTCGAGAGGTATGATGAAAGTCAGAGGCCCATATCAAAGGTAAAAATAAAGATGCAGTTTGGGAGCACCGATAGAAGATACTGCTGAATGAAATGAAAAGCAAAACGACAGTCGTTGGATGGCGTCAGATGTTGAATGGAAGCCATTGGATCTAAGACCAAAGAGGAACAAAGGATTTCACTAGAGGAGGCCAAAGAGAAGGAAGGAAGGAAATATTTTAACGTCCGCGAGGCTAAGAATAGCCTATGGGACAGACCAACTCGCACGCTATTTTCTGCAATTCAATCCTTTGTCTGTTCAACTTGATGATGAATGCCCCCAACTTTTGCACAGTCCCCTTGTTAAATAAATCATCCCAAGATTTATCTGCCAAGACATTTGCGTACCTATCCCTATTGTTCTTAAAAGCTTCACACTCTAAAATGAAGTGTTTTTCTGTCTCCACCTTACCATCGGTGCAAAAAATACACACTCTTTCTGCTCAAGCTTCTTTTGGCCTTTTCCAGTGCCGGGTCTCACAACGGAGTTGATGGGAATTAGTTCTTAATTGAGCAATGAGAATTTTGGCTTTCCAAGGTATATTGGCCCCTATGTACGCCTTTTGATGTTGATTGGTTAAACTCTTCAATATAATACTTTCTCTTTCTCCCTAGCTCTTTATTCCAAGTTCGCTTGTGGAACTTATTGATAACAAAAGCCTTTATTTCTTTACTATTCGTAGGACACGTGCTCAAGCACATATCCCACTTGCTAAGCCATTTAATATTTTGTCGCATCCAAGTCTTCTTTCTTTTGCACAATATGTCATTGTAGACAACCTTAGGTCATCTACCTTCTTCCATTTGATCAACTCTTTTTAGATATCTTATGAGTCTCACCATAGCGATTGCTTCAATAGAAGCCACCCCCATTTCACGTAGCATGATTTCGTATGGCACTGAACTCTTAATTTTGAACTTCCTTGTGATCATGTGTTTTTGAATCTTTTCTATTTGCTTCCACTGTAAGTCAAAGGTACTGCTGGCCCAAACTTCACAACCATAGAGAGCAACCAGGATCACTAAGAGCCCAAAAAGGGTTTCCATAGTTTTCCAGTCCCATAACTCTGCCTCTCTGCACCTATTTTGGAAAGCATAAAACGCTTTCCAACCTCCCAGAGTTCTTTTTTTCCTGCAGCCTTCCCAACTCAAACTTTTGTTGAAGTCGATTCCGAGGTACTTGTAATCTTCCACTACTACAAGGGTATTGTCTTCAAAGTAGAACTTATGTTGTTTATGTTTTCTTTTGCTAGAAAAAACTACCACTTTTGTCTTGCTAGTATTTACTTGCATCCCAATTGTTCTACAAAAGTGCTCAAGGGAAATCAAGTGCTCTTGCAAGCCAAGAGCAGACTTAGCAATCAAAATAAGGTCATCTGCATACAAAAGAAGCCTTATCACATACTCGCCCATGAGGACGCCATCCCTGCCCTCTAGGTTTAACCAATCTTCAAGTTTGTCAATATATAAGCCAAAAAGGGTAGTGGATAATGGATGCCCTTGCTTGACCCCAATATTGCTTCTAAAACTTTCGGAGATACCATCTGATGTTCCAATTTTGACTTTGACCTCCTCATATAGCCTGTGAATAGCTGCTCTAAGATGTATAGGAACCCCAAGTTCCTCCATCCTCTGCCATAGAGTATCCCTCAGAACCACGTCAAAAGCTTTTTTGAAATCGACAAAGCAACAAAAGGCTTCCCCTTTTTTCTCCCACACTTTTTCAATGATGTGCCTTAAAGTAATACCATGGTCCACCGTGGAGTGTTTAGGTCTAAAACCTGCTTGTCCTTTAGCACGCTTGTCCCTTTCTTCCGCCCACTTGCTAATTCTATTTTCTAGCATGCTTCCAAATAGCTTTGCAAACAAGGGGTTTATCATTATGGTCCTATAATTGGAAGGATCGTTGACATCCCCGCTCTTGAAAAGAGGAACTGCGAGGCTAGTTGTCCAATCTGTAGAGAATCCCAGCTGAATGATGTTGTTGAAGATTCATGTAATGTGAGGTGCAAGAGCTTTTGAACCCTACTTTAGATATTCAGCTTGAAGTTCTACTAAATCTTTGGCTTTTCCAACACCCAACTTCTTAATACCTACCTCAATCTCTTGCACGGTGAAAAGCTTAGTAATGGTGGCAGTGTTGACCAAGGGGAGAGGGGGTTCAACCTTAGGATTCCGCTCATATAGTTGCCTTGCATACTCAAGCCACTAGTCCACTGTAATATTGTTTTCAGTTTGCTTCTTGCTCACTTGAAGTTCCTTCCAAAATAGTTTGGGGTCGCTTTTCCCAAGGAAGATTAGATCTTCCCTCCTTGAGACCATGAAATCAATTTTTTTCTTCCTTATAATCTGCTTGTAGCTTTTTAAGTCTCTTTCTTTCCAGTTTGACTCTCTCCACCTTCTCCTTGCTTTTTTGCATTCCTCATTGAACCAAGCATTAACAGGAAAGCAATTTGTTTAGCGTTTCCTATTCTTTGCTCTTTTACATTTTGTGAGTGCCCTTTGAATGAAGTTAGTTACCTGCTGATTATTAAGGCCTTGGGACAGAATTTCCTCCCTCTTACAAAGTCTCTCTAATGCCTTCCTAAATACATTACAGTTCTCCTGAGTCCAAAGAATTCTGCTCTTCGCAAAAGGTTGTTGAATGTGCTGATTTTTTGTCCCCTCCTGTTGCTTATCAGTCCAAGAAAGACTTAGATAGATCGGTTTGTGATCAGATTTTAAATCCGAGAGCTATTCTCCAATCATAACTTCCTCCATTTTCTCTCATAGGTCATGCGAACAAATTGCATAATCCACCACACTTGCTCCATTGTAGGTATTACAAGTGAAATCACCAGAGTTTGACCATCTAGGCAAACCATTGCAGATTACTAAATTGGAAGTTCCACATAAGGTAAGCAACTTTTCTCCAAAGAAATTGCAGCTTTTGTTGTCTTTTGAAATTCTTGTCCATTGATGATTTCTTTCTTCTGTAAGCCAAATAGGATTGCAATCTTCCCTTTGACAAAGAATGCTAGCTTGTTCACTTACGGTCCTGGCGTTGAAATCTCCTACTAGAAGGATTTCACCTACTTGAGAATACTTCGCAATATCGTTTTTTAGTGCTGCAAAACGGTCTTTATGGTCGAGCCCCCTCCTTTCGTAAATTTTTGAAACTTGTGGGGTGAAGTAGCATGCTGCAATTCTGATGACATTTCCATTTTCTGATATTTTAAACCATATAAATTGTTTATTTGAGTCTTCTTTTTCTATGTAATATCCCAAATCCCGATATTTTCTAATTCTATGCAAATATGCCGATACAAACGGGCATGCAAACTGCCATGCAAAATTCCCTATTTTATAGCAAAAATTAGGGTTAGGGTTTGTAGTATAGAATGAACACTTACCACTGATAAGTTGGCTGGACTACTCCTGAGAGAGTATGCATGCATCAAGAGCTGAATCGAAGATGAACTGCTATCTTCTGCTTTCGGTGATACCCCAACAACATGAACCCCAGATCAACTAAGGGTGACGTTTTCAGTGAAGGAGGTGTTCGATGAAGCTGCTGATTTCCAGGACTGATAGCCTTCCCGTGCCGGAGAGAATGCCTGGCACAAGCAGAAATTCTGAGGTCTCTAGGAAGGCTAGCGAATTGTTCTAGAGGTGCAACTACTCACGCCCCCTGATCCCGAAATGGCTGATAACTGCTCAGGATGAGCACCATTGGATCTGATAATCACCGGGTACTGGAGTAAGATGCCGATGATGAGAATGGTGCCTGGGTTTTGAAGTAAAACTGAGATCTGAAGACCTAGCAAATGATTAGGGCTTTCTGGCCGAAAACCCCTTACAGCTGCACACGTGCCCCTGCAACAATCTCTACAGTATATTGGATAACTATGAATGAATGGAAGAACAAATGGTGAACCTGTATGGCTTACCCTGAATGAGACTAGGGTAGATATCTCACTGCCGAAACCCCGCTAGCTGAAGACGCCGTCTCCAACCCCAACTGTTGTGTTGCACACTGTGCTGCTATTCAAGAGCTCCAAAATAATAATCATCAAAAGTAAGTCTCCTTTCACTTTAACTTCCTTTTATAACTTTCAACTGCGAAAACCCTAACCTTTGACCTAATTAGGTCACTTTAATTTCTAATTTGCAGTTGACTTGCATGCATGCGCATGGAGACTTAAATGTGTGCATGCATCATTAAATAATGCTTAGATGGCATGCATGATGGTGGCCTTTGGCCCCGATGGCCCTTCTTGACCTAATGGTGATAACATATTGATGCCCTAGATTTTCTATAGATCGCATCAGTCCTTAGATGATTCCCTAACTGTCAGTAACCGCTCGAACCCACATGAATCACATAGGTTAGCGGTTTTGGTCCTCAATGCCTAATCAGATGAGGACATTATAGTCCTCCCCACTTGAGATTGTTTGTCCTCAAGCAACTGCAAACTGGCCTGCTGCAATACCTGTTCACCTTCCCATGTGGCATCCTCTGGCGGTAGTTCTTTCCACCGAACCAAGTATTCTCTAATTATCCTGTTCCGGAGTTTCCTTTCTCTAGTCTGTATGATCCGTTCAGGAATCAGTATCTGTAGTCCTTCATCATCTAAAGGAGGTAATTCTGTGGATGGAGCAATGTGTTTCCCAAGGGTCTTTTTTTGGTTGGACACATGGAACACATTGTGAATTTTACTTTCCTGTGGTCATTCTAGTTCATATGCCGCCTCTCCCACCTTCCTGATTATTCTGTAGGGTCCATAGAAGCAAGGTTTTAACTTTTCCGCTCATTTCTTCTGAAGCGAAGACTGTCTGTAAGGTTGGAGCCTCAAGTATACCAAATCCCCTAACTCAAAGCTCTGCTCAATCCTGTGTTTGTTTGCATATAACTTCTGCTGATTCTAGGATGATTGTAAATTTTCCTTCAAGATTTTAAGAATATCTTGACTATCCTTTATCCAATCCTTTGCCTTAGGAGCCCTACTGTCTCCAAATGCCAAATCTGCATAGTCCAAGGCTTCGTAGCCATGTAATTCCTTAAAAGGTGTCATCCTAATAGACATGTGACAGGTAGTATTGTAGCAGTACTCCCCTAAGTGTAGCCATTTGATCTAGGTTCGCTACTGCCCTGTTACATAGTTCCTCAAATATCCTTCAATCCATTTGCTGACTATTTCAGTTTTCCATCGCTCTGGGGATGATAACTCGTGCTAGTATCCAGTTCGGTCCCCACTAATCTGAATAGTTCTTGCCAGAAGGCACCTGTGAATTTGCTATCCCGATCACTAACAATGGTCTTAGGTAACCCATGTAACTTGAAGACCTCCCTGAAGAATAACTCAGCTACTTGAGCTGCAGAGTAATCTGATGATATAGAAAAGAAATGTGCAAACTTGGTCAGTCTGTCAACTACTACTTATAAACAATCCCGCCCTTGGACCTTGGGCAATCCTGTAATGAAGTCCATGGAGACGCTTTCCACTTTTGTTCTGGAATTGGTAGTGGCTGAAGCAACCCTGCTGGATGGATGTTCTCAATCTTGTTCTGTTGACAAATGCTACATTCTCGTACATGCTGCATAACTTCTCCTTTGAGGCCCTTCCATGAGAACCTCTCTCGGATCTGTCTTTATGTCTTCAAGAAATCCTGATGTCCTAATAATGGAGAGTCATGTGACGTCTGTATGATCTTTTTCCTCAACGTGGATTCTGGGAAGAGGTATATCCTGTTCTTGTAATAGATGATGTCATCAACAATCCTGTACCTGTCGTCCTGAATTTGTCCATCCAATAATTCGCAAGCGAATTTATTTTTGAAGTATTCTACAAAGAGAAGTGCCCTCCAATCTGTGGATATACTCCTGAGAGATAGAGAGGCGAGACGCCCGGATAATGCATCAGCTACTACATTATTCTTACCTTTTACATACTCGATCTCAAAATCGTAGGCTTGTACCTTGCTGACCCATTTCTGTTGGCGCTTATTCAGTTCCTTCTGCTCCAGGAAATACTTGAGCCTGTTATGATCTGTTTTGATTTTGAACTTACTACCCACCAGGTACTGTCTGAATTTCGTGAGAGCAAGATGGCTAGCATCTCTTTGTCATATATGGAGTAGTGGCGCTCGTAGTTCTTCAATTTATGGCTCTCAAATGCAATAGGGTGATGATTTTGCATCAATACTGCTCCTAACCCTTCCCCTTGGGCATTACATTCTACTACAAAGGGTTTTGAGAAGTCTGGTAATGCTAAAACTGGACAAGAACTCCTAATAACTTTCATCTCCTCGAAAGTTTTCTATGCTAAGTCTGTCCAGGTGAATGCTCCCTTCTTTGTGAGATCTGTGAGGGGTGCTGCAAATTGGGAGAATCCCTTAACGTACCATTGGTAATAGGTACGTTAAGGGGTTCTCGCCTTGAAGAGGCCCATCTTTCTATCCAATCAAAAGTTTGAGATTCCCAGTTTTGAAAATTAGGGTTTCTCTGACAAACCCTAGATCAGCTAGCTCCGAAACCAGGACGGACACCTCAAATCGGTAAGATATAATCTTTTGCTATTTACAGTTGAGGTTCTCATTTCCAAATGACTAATCACACCAGCTTGATGACAAGCTTGGTGAAGATGACAACTTCCAAGTATAGGAACACCGTGATCCTTGAATAAATTGACTTAGATCAATGTTTCAATAAGGAAGTTCTAAGAGCCAGAGGGAGATGCGGCTAAGGCTAAAGCCAAGAGAATCATTACAAATTCTATTAAAGATCATCTCATCCCTCATGTAACACCAAAAGGAAGTGTTAGATTCTATGAAGAAGCAATCGAAGAAGAATAAGATATTCTTATAACCACCTTGAATGGCCTCCCAGGATCATGGGATTCATTCATTCAAGGAATGTGTGCCAGAAGGAGGTGATTACTTTCAACAAACTCTGGGAAGGGTGCACACAAGAAGAAGCTCAACTCATAATAAGAGAAGAGAAGATGGGAACAACTGAAGATCAAGCTCTCACGACTCAAAGAAGATCCCTCAAGCGATGAGGAATATGAAGGACTCAATTCTTGAAGACCCTCTTATCCATCTTAGCATTTGGATAAGAAATGATGATGTCATGAATAAAGAAGATGATGAAACTGAAGGCTCAAGGAGTCTACCCACGAAACAAACAAAGATAAGTATTTGAATTGTTTTTTCCTGCATATCCAATTGTTTATATGACATTGTTTAGTTGTGAAATGTATTATGCATGATAGAATGTCTGCATCTATGTTGCACGAAACTTGCCCCCCCCATGTTTCCAGCCCGTTTCCTAACGGAAACTCGAAAACCCGTTTCCAATTGATGGGGACCGTTTCGTGTGTCGAAAACTCATTTCCTTAAAACGAAAACCCGTTTCCAAATCGAATTTCACTAAAATCCCACGTTTCCTTCCACAGTCCGCCTAAAACACTTGCTTTTTAATTTTTTGGGTTTTTGCCTTTTTCGGCTACAGTTTTAGAGGCTTCCGGAATGTTCTTTATGCCTTGGGTTTGTTATAAAATAACACCCATGCCTCCTTTTTTCCATCACAGCTTATCCCCAACGCTCATTGGCAGCTCACGGGCCATTGGCATAGCTCAAGGCATACGGTTCATCATCACGGATCTTTGGCTTTAGTGTATACATTATCTTGGGCAGGACGAGTCATCCTCACGGCTCTTTGGCAGCCCACGCCTCCATTTCCAGCTCATGGTGGTGGTCCAAAGGTCACGGTGGAGGCTCAAGAAGTGGACACGGTGTTGGAAGTTGGTTGGGTTGCTGAATATTGACAATGTGGTCACGATGGTGCCATTTTGTTTTGCAGATTGGTGGAGGATGAAGATGAGCCCGAGCATGATGACTATTAGTCTTCGGGCTTCAGCTCATGTTTTCTTTATATTTTCATTGTTATGTTGATGTAGTATTGTACTTGTAGCCTCATATATAAAGGCTGATTTTGGAATCTGGATATATACGTATTAGCGACTTAACCTCATTTTGAAGGTTATGTTTGGCTATTTCCACTTGCATTATGGAATCACTTATGAAATTATGAGTAAAAATGTTAAATGTGATTTTGAATTTAATCTGTAAATAATTATAATATATATATTTATATATATATATCGAGTTTCGTCGTTTCCTAAAATTTTGGGGGGTCACGTTTCCAACGCGTCCTCGTTTCCCCGTTTCGTGCAGCTTAGGTCTGCATTAATGACAGTATACTATGAATATGCATGTGATGGGTAAGCAGCCCATGGTGCTATACAACACTCCATTGCTACTTATCTAGAATGAAACCTCTTTGCTGACATATTGGATCAGTGCACAATCTCAACGATGTCATGGTAGAGATGGAGGGCATCTAGAAAGTTTCCGTGAGCTATGGATGAATGTTGTATTGGCTAAAATAGTTGCATGATTATATCTTTATGCATAAGAATTTTCCATTATGAATATGCCTTATGAAAAGTTTCTAACCATACAACTAATGCATTTGACTTGTAGGAAAGATCGCGTACAATCGCCTACAAGAAAAGAAGGATGAGACTTGTTCCAAAGAACAAGTGATGACAGTTCAAGATTCACTCCAATAAGCATACATGAAGATGAACCAAGAAGCTTTCATAGCGAAAGAAAGAGCTTCAGAAGAATATAAGGAGAATGGCAAATGAAGAATAATCCAAGATGAAGAATAGTATGCTGAGACTTCTAAACAAAGCAAGAGGCCTCAAACACACTCTAGTTATGTGACACTGATGAGCAACATCATTGATACAAAGCCTTCCAGCTATGAAGAAATAACCAAGAAGAAAGGAAAGGAAAACACCAGTTCAAGAAGAATGATGTCTAGGATGCAGTATCAAGACCTGAAGGGAAGTCCATAGTGTGTTCCATATGGATCTACAAGATCCAGCATGTAGTAGATGGCAACATCATGGGGTACAAGGCAAGATTTGTAGCACAAGGCTTCTCACAGAAAGAAGGCATAGACTACGAAGAGACATTTGCAGCCACTGGGAGTTGAGACACATGACAGGCAGACTCATGTGTGCAAATTAAAGAAGGCCTTGTACGAGCTCAGAAGGCACCCATGGGATAACACCTACATGAGGAGCTTGAAGATCACCTAGAGTGATGAAGATCTTAACCTTTGCTACAAGGTTGAAGATGAAAGCCTATAGAGGATGACAAGCTCAGAGATGGTTGCGAGAAGAACTTTTCAAAAGGTTCAAGATAGAGGATCTTGGTATCCAATGACCCTAGATGGATACATAGAATATTAGTAGCAGAGGAAGCTACTTGTCACTACAGTACAGAATGTTTCAATACATAGAGTCTGAAAGGTAGAGGGAGAATGATGCTCTGCTTCATAGGGAGTGACTACAGAAGATTCTGAGGTTCGACATGGTATGATAGGATGGACAGATTACTGATGGCTCTAGGCTTTACTGAGAGTAAAGCGGACTCCAACCTTTGCTCCAAGGTTGAAGGCGGAAGACCAGTGATGCTCTTGTTATATGTCGGTGACCTGTTCCTGACAGGAAAAGAGGAACTCATTAAAGTTGCAAGAAGAAGACTTGCTGCCGAGTTCGAGATGAAGGACTTGGGTATGATGCACTACTTTCTAGGCATGGAGGTGTGGCAGAGTGCAGATGGAATCTCCCTTGGACAAGGGAAGTATGCAATGGAGATCCTGAAAAGGTTTGGGATGATGGACTGCAAAGCCATGGCCACACCTATGGCATCGAACCTGAAGCTATTGAGTGATGCTTCATCAGAGATGGTCGATGCCACGATGTATCGTCAGATGATTTGTTCATTGATGTTCCTGACGGATCCAAGACATGCTCACCGAGTTGCAAAGCATGCTGTGAGGTACCTGAAGGGTACAACTGAGTGTGGGCTCAAGTATGATACAAATCAGAAGACTAACCTACATGGCTATGTTGATTCGGATTGATAGCATCACTGAGAAGAAGAGCACCTTGGGATGCTTCTTCAGTTTGAGATCCAGTATGGGCTACTGGTTTGGAAGGATGGAGTCCTGCATGGCGTTGAGAACAGTCTAAGCAAAATATGTTGCCACTTGCATTTTTGTATGATGCAGAGAGGAGCAGTGAAGCTCCAGTATGTGATCCAGATCAAGATCTCTTGAAAGAGGGAGTTCTAGCATAGCCAGTGAGGCAGGTTGTCTGAGCATAAAATCTTAGCGAAGCTCGTAGGTTGCTCAGACGTAAACAGTCCTGTAGGTCGTCCTTGGATGTAATCAGTCCTGACAAAGCTCGCAGGTTATCCTTGGACGTAATCAACCCTGATGTAATTCTATGCTAGAAATAGCTAGAGTGAAGTTTGATTACTTCAGGGAGAAGCTTGGTGTTCTCCAGATCGAGGTTCCCTCCAAGGGGAAGTGATGAGTCCATGAGCCCTTTCGACATGGTGGCAAGCTAGGCCTCCCATGGTCGGATGTAAGTGTTGAGCCCTTCTGACATGGTGGCAGGAGGGGCCTCCCATGGTCAGATGTAAGTGCAGAGCCTTTCTGACATGGTGGTAGGCAGGGCCTCCCATGGTCATATGTAAGTGCAGAGCCTTTCCGACATGGTGGCAGGCTGCGCCTCCCATGGTCAGATGTAAGTGTTGGGCCTTTCCGACATGGTGGCAGGCTGGGCCTCCGATGGTCGGATGTAAGTGTTGGGCCTTTCTAACATGGTGGCAGGCTGGGCCTCCCATGGTCATATGTAAGCGCTGGGCCTTTCGGACATGGTGGCAGGCTGGGCCTTCCATGGTCAGATGTAAGCATTGGGCCTTTCTGACATGGTGGCAGGCTGGTGGCAGGTTGGGCCTCCCATGGTCGGATATAAGTGTTGAGACCTACATCCAGCATGAAAAAGGGTTGTCTCTGTAGAACTTCCTATGACGAGTAGAATTGAGAGATAGCACCATTTGCTCGAGATAGCGGGAGCAGTGATGATGATGATGATCCAGCTTTGATCATGATCCAGTCATGAAGACTTGTGCTGATAAACTGTGTCAAGAGAATACCTTCCTAGTTAAGAGGGTGATGTATTTGTAACTTCGGAATGTATTCACTTGTATATTTTATATTGTATTTCATTGTACCCCAACAAAGATGTTTGTTCCTCCGATCGGGAGAGTCATTAATATAATAAAGTCATGTAAAGAAATTGAGGATAACCCTCAGTTGTAAGTCGGGGCAATAGTCCCCATAGTTGAGTCATATTAAGGTTATTAGACTCTCCTAGTGAGGTCGACCATGTAGAGTAATTGCCAAGTGGAAAACAAGTATAAATAGAGAGTGAGACTCTCTATTTGAAACACACACTCACTCAACAGTAACGCATGAGTGAGAGAGGAGGAGCTCACACAAGTGAGAGAGAGAAAAGTTGTCAGAGATCATCTTTGTGTTTTTGGGTTTTACTTTTTCTATTGGTGCTCATTCTATCTCTGAGGAAGTTGCGGGGTTTTCTCCTTTATGGTTTCCCCAAGGAAAATTCTTTGTTTCTCTCGTCTCTTGTGATTATTGATGTGCGTGTTATTCTCTCAGATAAGATCCTAGATCATATTGATTAAATGATAAAAATTTAACAAAGGTAGCACAAGTATGAAAGTGTAACATCAAAAGAAGCAGTTGATAGGACCACCGGATAGATGTAGAATAAACGGTGATCATGAAGTACAACCAAAACCCAACATCAGTACCGAAGAAATATATCTCAATTAGAAGAGCAGGATGCCCAACTCCAATTCACCAATGCCTTGCTTACCTAGATGCAGAAGGGGCCCATCACCCAAGACTTAGGAAGTTAATGCTTTCCTCACATAACAAACAAATCCATAAGCATGCCTTTTCCATTTGTCTTTTCCTCCTTTTCTATTTGAGAAGTCTCCAATACCATGGGAAAATACCATGGGCCAATGAAAACCATGTACCAAAATCCCCTTTAGCCAATACCATGGAAAAATATCATGGAACGCTCCAAAACCATGCATTGGATAACTGTTGCTCCAGTAACTTCATGTGGGCGCCCTTTGATCCAATTGGCTGCCAATGTTGATCCAGTGATAATGCATGATAATGATCCAATTCATCTAGCATGGGAACTCAAACACCAACTCGACCCTTTATTCCCTCAGGAGTCTAGATTCACTCTCCATTCATCTATTTATTGTGGTCATTTCATGAGAAAGGGTGGACTCTTCTAGTGCATTGTTATGTTGGTTAGATTTCTCTTGAATCCCTCGGTCATTGTGATCAGCCTATTATTCTAAATCAAGGAAGTCATGGATCAAGAAATTTGGAAGAGCTCTGCATCATCAACTCATATGATGTATGTCTCTTTGTTTTGTTCTTATATAGACATATGTCCCCTCCCACCCCCACATCATGATGTTAATGAATTGTTATGGATTTTTATGCTTCAGATCTATGTAATTCATAATATGTATATCTTGGATCTGATCCTTCTTGAGTATATCAAATTGGAAATTGTTTATGCATACTTAGATCTATATGCTTATGTTCATTCTCATTCATGTCTTTATATGTTAGAAGAAGTTGAGGAAGGTTTGAATGTTTCTTTGTGTGCAAGGTACTAGCTAAGTGGACCTAGAGCCAAGTCTATCAAGTCTACAACAGTTAAGATTGATCTTCACCAAAGGACCTACCATAAGTTTAGGTGTGCACATCCTTCTCTCTCTCTTCTCATATCATGTTTGTGAATGAACGATTGGATCTATTGAATGAATAGTTGGGTCTAGTGGAAGAATACATAATAGTCTATCCTACGATCCAAGAGAGTGCTCATTTATCCGCAGGAGAGAAAACAATACAATAGAGCAGTTTGAATCGTGTTTCCGATTTCGGTCAGATTTTGTATCAAGATAACATTGATTCACGTTGTTCCTCCAAGGCCTTTACATTGTCAACCTTGAAGCTTCGTAGTTCTTCATGTAGGCTTCTTACTATTTCCAACATTATTGTACTCCAAATCCTAATTCCATTGAGCTCATTCCCATTCAAGGATAATCTTGTATGTCAACCCCTTGCTCAAATCTATCTTTACAAAAAATCTAGTGAATAAGAAAAGACCTTCCCCATCTTTACTATCATCATAGACGATGAAAGCAATCAAGAAAATTCCCATGATTATCACATCCTCTATAAAATGTATGGCTAGATTTTGGACTCTCACCCAAACGATTTTGTGGCGGACATTTTCATGGTTCTCAAATTACAAAATTGGGTCCACAAAGATAGGAAGATACCTTCTCTTCCCCAAAACATGGTCCATATCTAAATACCTTTTGTCTCTCATCTTCTTTTAAAAACAGAACATTCAAAACCCACAAAGAAACTTTCTTAAAAAATCTACTCAAGTAGTCTCCTTCCCAATTGCTCTTAAACCAATTCATGAGCACATATGCAAAAAACAAAGGCCATTGAAGAAACCAATCAATACCTTCTTCATCCAAGGCTCGACATTCCTTTTTACCAAGTTTGAACATATTTGCAAAACTATCACTGAAGGATGTTAAAGAAAACTAGAGAAGCAAATTCAGGACAAAAACACAATGGGCATATTGATTGCCTAGGCAATAGGATTGCCTTCTCAATATGAAGCAACACTATTTATAAGACTACATAACAACAAAACCATAGGTAAATACCATGGGTCATCAAATACTATGGGCCACTAAATCTACTTAATGTGACCAACTCAACTACTCAACTAACTAACTAATTAATGCACTATTGATAGTGGTTCGTTGAGATTACAATTCTTAACACACACCCTTAATTTCAACTAGGACAATACTTTGAGCACTATCAATGCAAAAAGGTGCATTTTGGTCTACATTTCATTCAAAAAACTTCAGCTTGACTTTCTTCTTTGAAGTGTACTTGGACTTCTTCTTCTTTGTCTTCTGGATCTTGATGCTAAGTAGTTGTTCTTCTTCAGATTTTGGAACATAGTGCAAGTCTTCTTATTCTATTTCAACCTGATTTTTCTAGTTGTCATTTTTACCTGCACACTAAAAAATTTTATCGAAAAAAATATGAATATATTTCATCTTTTCTTGGAGAGCATTCACATCTTGGTATTGGTCAACAATGTTAGCTACTTCATCATTCTCATTGACTTCTTCATTTGTATGTACCCACTGTGCATCCTTCATTGCTTCTTCAAAAATTGTGGGCTGAGAAGAAAATAGAGCATAATGTAGATGCTCATCACTAAAAGGAGTATCCTCATAGATCTCACTCAAACTTCTGGTTTTTTGCTTTTGGGGTGGACTGTCTGTTGTTGTTTCTTTTGTGCTGCTATCAACTAGTTGTTGCTCATTCTCAGCAATTGTTGCAGATTCTATGTTGCTATCAATTGTCTCTTGCTCAAAGAGACTATCACTCACATCACTGAGTACTGCTACATTGACAGGTTTGTTTTCAACGTCAAACATCACTGGATCAACATTGGCTGTCGCATAAACACAGTCTTCTTGATTGTCTCCCACTTCACTGTGGGATTCCTGGTGCTTTGCGTGGCTTGCAAAGTCATCTTATTCTACAACCGACTCTTTACTAAATAGTTCTTTCAGTATATTCCATCCTCTTTTTGGAGAAATAGTGAATAGTCTATGATGTCTTGTATGAGACATAAGGCAATAACTTGCCTTCTTTCTTTTTGGAACTCAGTCAAAGCCTTAAATGAATCTGGATCTCTAGGATCTTCGTCAACTATGAAATGCCACATATCTTGTAATTTTAACAAATTACTTACTTTCACTGCCCATACATCATAATCATCTCCATCAAATGTTTGCCATAATCCTTCAGGTTTTAAGATATTTCTTGCCTCTTCAATTTCTTCTGGTAATACTTCTAGTAGCTCCATCATCAAGAATCGATCTTCTTTGATTTTCTTCAATCTTCTACAATCTTCTTGCCTCGATCACAACCTGCAATAAGATCGGATCTATGCATGTGTGTGCTTTCCACTATGTGAAAAGGCTTACCCAAAAACAAAAAGAAATGGATCAGGCCATAGGCTCTAATACCATGTTAAAGATTACAAAAGACTAAAAGGAAGCAGAAAATGGCAGAACACTGAATGGGCATAAAGATTGCATGGGAAAATGAATTACCTTCTCAATATTAAGCAACAATATTTATAAGACTACATAACAGCAAAACCATAGGTAAATACCATGGGTCACCAAATACTATGGGCCACTAATTCTACTTAATGAGACCAAATCAACTACTCAACTAACTAACTAATTAATGAACTATTGATAGTGGTCCGTTGAAATTACAATTCTTAACAAAGGATGCATTCTCCATAATAAAGGCTTGGGAAGAATTTTGTTATGAGTCTCTCTTGAACTAGATCCACTTTCCAACCCCACATATGGCAAGGAGACTAATTGTCGTCCAACCATCATTGATAGATATTCCATTTAGAATCAATAAGATATACACAAATGAGACTCTATTCGACTCTTCATCAATGAGTACAAGCTGCACAGAAGCATTTCTAGCATTTTATTCTCTAATAAGGAAACACCCAACCATGTTCATGTCATTGTGTAAGTGACCTATTAACTTTTGCATGATGGGGGAACTAGATGCGACAAGGGTAACCCTAGCCTGCGACAAGGGTAACCCTAGCCCAAGCTAAAACCTTTTCTTTATGCCCATTCGTTTTATAGTTATCTTTCAATTGGACTTTATAAATGGCAACAAAGTTACAAACATAAATTTTATTGTAATTTTTCATATCATATTCTATAAATCACCTTTTATTTTAAGGAAAACCTCCCAAGATCCTGCCTCTTTCCCATAAGATCTAGATGGATCATTTGGTTAACCCAATGTCACAGGAATCACGATTCCGAAATTTATAAATGAATTGGCCACTAGATGATTCGATAAAACCCGTGTCAAGTTAAACTAAGGTTGACCGAGTTTGAATCGATCAACGCAAATCAAACTCGCAATTTAAACCATCCAATCGAGTTTAATTGCTATTTTATGGAACCCGTGCTTAGGAAGACTTTAAATGCTTGATTTTAAATTTTTTTTTCTTTCTTTTATTCGTGGGAGGTGTTTTCTACTTGATGGAATGAAGAGTGACTACTTTTGTTTTCTATTTTGAATATCAATGAAAAATGTTTTTTTAATTCAAAATGTGTATTTTGCTTTTTTGCATTTGTCCATTTTTTCTTGATCCGATTCAAAACTTTGACTCATTTATTTCACCTATTTATTGTCGATTCCGAGCCTACTGACTACGGTTCAACCGCTATCAATATAATAGCTAATAAACCTTTTTTTTCAATCGAAAAAAAACAGTTCCTTGGTATTCAATTGAATCAAAAGAACATTTTACATCTTCAGTCAGCAATACAATACCCCATGGGTCAGCAAGTAACAGTGATAATATCAGTACAAGGCATCCATATACATCATAAACAAAAAACAAGCAGAGAATACCAGAGATACCGTAAGCACCTAGGTATCAATACATAATAATCCTCTCATAAGAGAGCTGTAATAATATCAGTCATCTATGTCCCTAGAGAATATATCAAGAGCCCAGAAATCTTATCCAAGCATGAGAGTGACTCTTGTATATCCTGTAATAGCTTGCTCAACAAAATACCTGATAATAGCTCAAAGAATCCATGAGATAAAAACTGTAATAGAATGAGCATATTCCAAAATAGTTGTGATGAGTCTACCCCAATAATCTCATTCTCAAATGATTCAGTAAGTAAGAGATGGCCCGGAGTCAAGTGCAACCCCTCCTTGGATAAGATGTCTGCCCTCTTGTTATGTTCCCTATAGACATGACTGAAATCCACCCAAGTAAAAGAGGACATCAGAATTCTAGTGTTGTAGCACCAAGCCTCAAGGTTCACCATGTCCAGGGTGGATTCCTTTTTTTCCCACTTAATAATCACAAAGGAGTCGCCAAAGATATGTAGTTAAGGCAACCCAATATCCTTGGCGACCCGTAGTGATGCCCAAAGTGCTAAGAGTTCTGCTCTAGTGTTTGTGCAACTCCCACATCCAAGTTTAAAAGCTAATAAGTGATGTTCATTCAACCAAAGACAAAAACCAGCTCCACCGATACTTTTTGCTGCTGCACCATCAAAAAAGATCATAGGAAAAATTGAAGTAGGAGGCTTCCCAATGATCCTAATTTTATGCCTGTGCTTCAGAAGAGGTTTATATGTATTAACCTCATCATGAATAATATGTAAAAGGCCTGCCATAACTGGATTTTGATCTTCAAATAACGTACGGTTCCTAGCCTTCCAAATATTCTAAATAACAAAAAGGGGCAGATACAGTAAAGAACCATTCTTGGATACCCAAATGGAGAGATTTTCCATAAAAGTAGGGGCATTCCATGATATGTTCACATCAAACAAACAGTTGAGCCCCAAAATCAACTTCTTCAAGAAAGGACAGCCAACAAATAGGTGATCAACAGATTCTGCTTCCTCATTGCAAAGACAGCACCTATTAGGACCGTGCCATCCTTTCTTGCACAAAATATCCCAAGTGTTAATTTTCTTATTGCAAGTGAGCCAAATAAAACACTTAATCTTGTGGGGAATATTAAAGTACCATATCTTCATCATAATGTCATTTTCCATAATAGTCCTATGATTGGAAACAATAAGATCATAAGCTTTCTTTGCTATCACCTTACCCATCTGTTCATCATACATCCATAGCAGTTTATCCTCAGCATGCCCAATCCTTATGCCCCCATGAGTCAAGCATTTAACATAGGAAGACCATTGAGCAACCCAATCACCCCCCAAAAACAGGTCAGTGGCAGAGTACCAATTGGGTCCACCAGTACCACACACATCCAAGTTTTGAGCTTAAGCAAGATATGTAATCCCCAGATCGGTGAGATAATCTCTGAGCTCAGATAGAAAATACAGCGAGTTGTACCCAACAATAGCGTCAATGCCCACTTTAATCTTTAATCCTTTACCCACCTTCCATCCCAACTGGCAGGTAATCCACTCAAATATCCTTATAAACCCATTCCAAAAGTATGAAGTACCATTTACACGGAAAGTTCGGCCACGTATCCAGTCTTCTAGGGGTCTATTCTTTAAGTATTTATGGGCAATAATTCTGCTCCAAAACCCAATACCAATAAGTAGCTACCACATACTCTTAAGTCTCAGAGATATACCAAACCATTCAAGATTCTTAATATCCCAACAACCAATTTCAATAGGTAAGGAAAGAGTTTCCCAGTTTACCAGATGAGGATTCTGATGGCCATCTGAGGTTCCCCAGAGAAAGGAGAATATAATTTTGCACAGTAAATTCAGTATGGATTTAGGGCATCTAGCCAAACCAAACCAATAGACAGCCAACCCTGTTAGCATGCTTTTATAAGGACCACCCTACCACCAAGAGAAAGATACCTATAGGTCCAATTTTGGATTTTCCTTTCAAATAAATCGATCATCCATCTCCAATCCGAGGTGTGGTACCCCAAAGGTTTAAGATGATATCCCAAGTACTTAAAGCCCACAGTAAGAGGATCCATTCTGAAAGGAAACAACTCAGCTATTTTTTCCCTGATATCAGTATCCACATTCTGATAGAGAAAGGATAATTTTATTGAGCTAACAGACATCCCCGATGTCGAGCAAAATAAATCAAGTGCACCTTTATAAGCACTCCATTCTTCAACAGTACCAACACCAATTAAAATAACATCATCAACGAATAGAAAGTGTGTTATGGACAGATGAGGAGAGTACTGATAGCCCTTAATCAAACCTTTTGACTATGCATCCATGATAATACAACTGAGGCTTGTTACCACCTAAGTTGTACTTAGTGGTTTTTTATCAAGTGAGCCTGGTGAACCGGACAAGGATAACTTGTTCGGACTTCAAAAGACCTTCAGTCTTACTTCTGGGAAGCTTTGTTGTACAATATCACATGTTCATACCCCATGGGGGAAATGTAATAAATGTTCTAGCATGATAGTGTCTGTAAAAGACTCGGTCTCTTAGACTTTATTTGCCAAGCCGACCACCCCAACTTTGGAGGTATGGAGTGAAAAACTCAGAAATTATCAGTTGTTTATTCAACAACCAATAATAACCAAGGGAAAAAAGTGTTGCCGCCTTTCACACACTTGGGTCATGTGGCAAACATCTTCAAGCCACTCGGTGTGTCCTTGGGGGCAAGTCTCGAGTCAAGGCTGTCACCTTGTTCTTGACTCCTCCGTTTAGGCTCAACTCCTAACGAAGCCAAGGGGAGTAGACCCTATTAAGTTACTAAGGCTAAATTACTTAGTATGGTGATGTTAAATTGAATGAGTTACTTAGGAGTTTCAAATTTAACCATAAACAACCATAGATGACAAGATACAAAATGAAAGCACGAAAGCACAATGCTGAGACACAATATATATATATATATAGCAAGAAAATAACCAGTGCCTTAAAATGGAGTCAAAAGGAAATCAATGTACTTGCATGTGCTTGGAGTGAATGTTTTGCAATTGCCTCTTGGTACGTTTTAAGTTAATGTGAAATGTGAGTTGATTAAAATTAGGTGAACGGGTGGACTCCAAATATACCCGAGAGTACTTGGAGTATGTCCAAAACTAAACCTTAACGGCTACTTGCAAGGAATATGTGGGCTGAATAGAGTCTCTAGGGCTATTGTTCATAACGCACCCGTTAGGGTGTGACAGAGATCGATGCCCCAAGGTCACTTTTCAGGAGTTCCCGCTTCCTTTGGGTATTTTTCCACCGTAATGGTTTGATCTAGGTGGTTGATTTTCACCTGATGGTTTGTCAATTTGGGAGAGTGAATCCTAATTATTCTAGTCACTCAAGTGCTTTTGATACAGCTTGACTGATCGGACGAACCGCAGCCAAGTGCAGAGGAAACACACCAGAGTCTTGTCAATTTTAGTAAATTTTCAGATGGATGTTCTTGTTAAAAAGAAAACCCTCCAGGAACCTCTTTCGATCCAAGTGGATCTCAATCGGGGAATCAAGGAGTCAGTCAGATCAGCCCCCCGATTGATAGTTGCACTCAGTGAGACTCGGATCTGGCTCAGCTAGACACAGATAAGGCATTGATGGACTCTCCTTCAGCTACAGTGGTCTATCTCCTTGGGATTTGCGCCCCCCTGGGCTGGATCTCCTTTTTTTGTATAAATAAAGCTCAGGCTGCCTCTTCCAAGCTAGTAAAAGTTGCATTGAGGAGTTGTTGCCATTGTAATACTGCTATATTTTTTATTGTGAATCAAGAAGCTTTGGAGGCTATACCGTGTAGTGCATATGTTTGTGTGGATTCCCAGTGTCATGCTCCTAATGTGGTAACTGCAATTTCTTTCCAATTTTTGTGTTGCTTTTGTTTTTTGGTTTCAAGGATTCGGTTGAATCAAGTAAGGGTGTAAACTAGGCAAGTTAAATTACTTGTTCTTGTTTATCCATATTATGTATGCTCAAGAATTTCAGTTATATGCTTAAATAAGATTATTTTTGCATGATCTTCCATTCTTGTTGCTTTATACATCTATATCCAGATCTCACAAGGTGTTGTGCAGGCTTGTGTTATTTAGTTGCAGGATCCCGATTAGACGAAGGTGTGGATCAAAATTGACGCCATTCCTTATCCAATAAGCTCAAGACTCTGTCCCTCAGCGCTCTACAAAAGGGCCTCCTTTCAGCTTGTTTTATTCAAGCAACGCGCTGACCTTTTCTCCTCTTTTTCTCCTTTCTTTAAAAAAATCAATCTTTCGGTTACCTGTTTCTTCCTCTTATGATCAGATCTAGTTCCAAGAATTGAATATATATTGTTAGATCTAGTTCATTAGAGTCTTGCTGCTTAGATCTGTAATTTCATAAAGATAGATCTAGGTGTAGGAATTTCATTTTTTGCAAATAGCTAAATCATAGATCTAAAGCTTGCTCATAAGGTAGTTTCCTTTGTCGTTCTTTAAAGATTCAAATTCTGCAAGAAAAGTGCATATCTCATTGGCTGCCCAAACAGAAAGCCAATATCCCAAGGAAAGCTTGCTTTCCTTGGTTCCTTTTTGCAAAACTAGATTAGCCCCTTTTAACAATTTTTTTACTTAGTTTTTTTTTGGTAACTAGCTTGATAACCCAAAACACTTTTAAAGTGTTTTTGGGCACATTTGATTTTAATTGCTCGCTGTTTTTTAGCAGGTCTAACAAAAAAGAGAAGGCGACTCTGCCCATTTTTCGACTCTTGGGCGAACCAGAGCTTCCCGGAGGCTTCCCCCACCGCTGTGATTTTAGTTTAGCTTGTTACAAGCTTGTTGTAAGCCTTTGGACCCCAGATAACAAGGACCAAAGTGCATAATTCATTTTGCTAATATTGTAATCAGTAATAATAAAAATAATCATTTTGAGAAGGCTCTTTCGAGCCCACTCCCCATCCCCCCAGGGGGGATCCGCGTCTGTTTCGCCTTTTTGCTTTTTTTCCCTTTTTTTGCTCTAGCTTAGTCTTGTTATGCAGGATTGTATACTTTGATAACACATTTTATTATTCCATATATTAATTTCAAAAGTAATCATACTACTGACCCCACGACTTCCCGATTGACCCGCAAGGAAAAAGAGATCCGTGGTAGGACTAATTAGAAAACCGGCATGGTGTATCTTTGATTCCTCTTCATCAATTGTTTCGTTAGCTATAATAAAATTAACCGCTCCATGATTCCCCGATTGAGATCCACTTGGATCGAAAGAGGTTCTTGGAGGGTTTTCTTTTAACAAGAACACCTATCTTAAAATTAACTAAAAATAACGAAGATTCCAGTGTGTATGCTCCGTACTTGGCTGCGGTTCGTCCGATCAGTCGAGCTGCATCAAAAGCACTTGAGTGACTAGAATAATTAGGATTCACTCTCCCAAATTGACAAACCATCAGGCGAAAATCCAACGCCTCGATCTAACCATTATGGTGGCAAAATACCCAAAGGAAGCAGGAACTCCTGAAAAGTGACCTCGGAGCGCCGATCTTTGTTAAACCTTCGGGTGCATTATGAACAACAGCCTCAGAGACTCCATTCAGCCCACATATTCCTTGTGGGTAGCCATGACGGTTTAGTTTTGGACATACTTCAAGTACCCCCTGGGTATATCTGAAGTCCCCTTGCCTAAGTTAAATTACTCATCTTCACATTATTTTAAAATTAACCAAGATACAATTGCACAACATTTATTTCAGCACTTGCAAACACTCTTAAAATATTTTCGACTCCATTTTTGGCACTGGTCAACTGTTTATTTCTTTCAATCTTTATGCGATTGTGTGTCATTTCGTGCTTATTTGTGATCATCTTATCTGGTTATTTGTTGTTTACAATTGTTAAGTCAAAACTCCTAAAAATCGTACTCTTTAATACCATCATAATGCTAAATAATTTTGCCTCAGTAACTTAATAGGGTCTACCCCCCTTGGCTTCGTTAGGAGTTGAGCCTAAACGGAGGAGTCAAGAACAAGGTGACAGCCTTGACTCGAGACTTGCCCCCAAGTACACACCGAGTGGCTTGAAGATTTCCACCACGTGACCCAGGTGTGTGAAACGCAGCAACACTTTTTGGCGCCGTTGCCAGGGATAAATCTTTTTATTCCCGAGTACGACTTAGCTTAACTTTTATCTAAACAACTAAAAAGATAAAAACTTTTGATTGATCTAGTCTTTAAAAAACATAAAAATTGAAACTCGATCCATCTGGCAACTCCACTATCTAACATCCCTTCAAGAATTTCTACCCGAAGAAACCACCGACAATTATTCAATCCTCTCCCTGGTCCCGAAAGGTTTATTAGGGAAAGATTGAATAGGCATACTTCTCGTAGAAACGTTGAAAATTTAGGAGACCAATCCCTCTCAGATATCCATCACATATTTGTAGAGAGTCATGTTCACCAATCTCAAGAAATGACGAAATTATTCAAACCTCTTGACTTTTCTCAGATAGCAGGTGCTCCCCATGCCATTCCAAAAAGATGCTATCAAGAAGCTCCCCATATTTCAGGGCAATAATGCCATCACTTCCAAGTCTCACCTTCGAAAGTTTGAAAAGCACTTGGTCAGTTATTGCAATGATGCTGCCCATGACCATGACGATGTCAAAATGAAGCTCTTTGCTTTATCCTTAGAAGATGATGCTGAAGAATGGTACTTCGACCTAGATGATGATTCATATAAAACTCTTAGTGAATTCCTAGAGGGTTTTAAGAAGAAATGGGGAGAAAAGAAAGAACCAAGACATCTGCTTGCTGCCCTTCATAACATTAAGAAGATGGAGAATGAAACCATGGATGAATTTAACACTAAGTTCAGGCGTGTGGTTGCAAACCTCCCTAACGAAATCAACCCAAAGGATGCCTCCATCCTCATATCTTACATCGAAGCTTTCACTGGTGATTTGAGGTACCAGTTAAGAGACAAAGAGCCGGCCAATCTAAAAACTGCTCAGGAATTGGCCGACAAAATAGAAAAGAATATGCAGTCTTCAGGAAAGTCCAACATTCCAAGTCACACTAGGGGAAACAATTCCTGTAACAAAGAGGGCAAGGGTAAAGCCATTGAATCAGAAGAAAAGGGAACTCCTAAAGATCCCATGGAAAAGGTGACGGACATGATAAAAAACCTGGTTACTAGTCAAAACCAACTAATGGCCAATCATTTTGCACACTTGAATCGCATTCATAATAGATTGATCACAATGGAAAAGAATAATGGACCTAGGAACTTTCAGCCCAAGCAAAATCAGATGTATCAAAATAAATTTCCTCACCAGGAGCCTAGGATTCCAAACCAGTTAGACTCAACTAACATGGTAGAAGAAGTAATTCCATGGTGTAGACCCTGTGAACAATTCCACCAAGAAAGCACTTGTTATGTTGCAAATCAAGTCATGGAACATGGACTTCCCGAGTTCAGTAGTCAGGAAACAACTTCAAGCAAGTCTGATCACGTATACATGGTAGGCCAGGCCTCCCCTTTGTCACCAGCTAAATAGCGCAAGCCTAAGGATGAAACCATTGCAGAATATTATAGTGAAATTTATGATGAAAACTGTAACGTACATGATGGGACTCCTACGTGTTCTCCATATAATGATGTCAGTCTAGAAGGTTTACTACCTTGTGACCTTTTCTCTGAAGAAGATGAGTATGAAAATGAGGACAAGTATAACTTGGAGCATGATACAAGTGACGAAGACTCCCTTATCTCCGACAAAGATGTTGATGAGGAGTCCTGGACATTCATGGAAAATCCAGTCTGTGACATAAATAAAGAGGAAAATAATGAGCCAGAAACTTTTAATGGTTTTGTTGATTTTTTTTATCTATGGCATATCTGAAGGAGAGAGCATAGATCTGGAGACCTGGGAAAATCCTAGAATGGAAGAGGAGCATTCAAAACTCTTATATAATCATTCAGAGTCATATCATGCAGAGCCGCACAAAGGTATCAATAATGAAGACATGGAGAAGCAGTGTTGTGAAAAGACAGATGTGATGCAGTTAGTAGAATATCAGTCTCAACTATCATCTTCACATATAGTCTCCTCATGATTTGGAGCCACTTGGGGCTTATACAGGGAATTATCATCCGGTAAGCCTCGATGATCAGTATGATGGTGTAGTCAACCTACCTCATCACTCTGATTTGTATATCAACCCTGTCCAGTCATGGATAGAAGTAGCCTGCACAAGCAATTACCAGTTTGGGAGGAAGTTTGACGACATTATGCATGCCTATGATTTCTCACCCATCCCGCCCCTTTCGAATCATCACACAGGTTTGCATTTTCTAAATAAAGTATCCTTACTTTGGCTGGTAACCAAAGACAAGGAAATTTTTTTATGTTAATAAAATGCTTAGGTGGTTACATTGGATTTCTGATTACACTTAACCATATTTATATCATGCTTAGAGTAGGAAAATAAGCTCCTTGAAAAAGAGCATTTACTTTCCGCATTTTTGTTTTAGCTATAATAAAACATTTTTTTCATTAGTTGGTTACATTTATTTTGTTTAAATAAATCATCTTAATGGTTCATTTGGTTTTTATGTAAAGCTTGTGCTATTGAGGTTTTCTTGTCAAGTTGAGATGTTTTTACAGGGTGTATAAACCAGATATTCTTGTGTTCTCGTATCCTCTCCTTGCCCTATGACCAGATCGAGAACACGTCCCGCAGTTGGAGCCAAAGTGTTACCACCTAAGTTGTACTTAGTGGTTTTTTATCAAGTGAGCCTGGTGGACCGGACAAGGATAACTTGTTCGGACTTCATAAGACCTTCAGTCTTAATTCTAGGAAGCTTTGTTGTACTATATCACATGTTCATACCCCATGGGGGAATTGTAATAAATGTTCTAGCATGATAGTGTCTGTAAAAGACTCGTTCTCTTAGACTTTATTTTTCAATCCGATCAAACCAGGGAGTTTTTTCCCTTGGTTATTATTGGTTGTTGAATAAACGACTGATAATTTCTGAGTTTTTCACTCCATACCTCCAAAGTTGGGGTGGTCGGCTTGGCATTTAGGCCTATTGAGGTTATTAGAGTCTATGTGTCAATGTATAAACATGCTAGGCATCATGGTCGAGTCATATGAACATGTCCAAGTCCCCCTAGGTTTTTTCTACTTTTTTATTTTTTTAATTTTTTCAGTGTTTTTTAATAAAAATTTAATTTTTCCAGAACTTGGGCTATTTTTTAATAGTTTAAATAGAAAAATTGATTTTGTAATAAAAGTGGGCCAAATAATCAGTTCCAGTCATGTAGGTGTTCATTTTCAAGCTAAGAGCACCATGTAAACCCATGGACCCACTATTTCCTAGTTTTGAGTGATTTTCCATCACTCAGGTCAGAAAGCCCCAAAAAATCAATTATTGATTATTTTAATTAATAAATTGATGAATAATGGAGCAAATCCAAAATCCTAGATCAGTGGATTCTCAACCGATTTGATTGAAATCAGTCAGATCTAAACCACATTGACTGGATCTGACATATCCTTGACGGAAGGAGGTGATCTAGACAGATCCAGAGTTGAACTTCAGCATCCTTTATGGGGAATTTCTCCCTCCCTCTCTCCTCCACACGTTTCGGCTCATTTGGATGAGATTTGGTGGATGCTTCAGTCAACAGGTTGAGGTGTCAGTCAGATCAGCCCCCCGATTGATAGTTGCACTCAGTGAGAATCGGATTTGGCTCAGCTAGACACAGAAAAGGCATTGATGGACTCTCCTTCAACTACAGTGGTCTATCTCCTTGGGATTTCTGCCCTCCTGGGCTGGATCTCCTTTTTTTGTATAAATAAAGCTCAAGCTGCCTCTTCCAAGCTAGTAAAAGTTGGATTGAGGAGTTGTTTCCATTCTAATACTACTATATTTTTTATTGTGAATCAAGAAGCTTTGGACGCTATACCGTGTAGTGCATGTGTTTGTGTGGATTCCCAGTCTCATGCTGCTAATGTGGTAACTGCAATTTCTTTCCAATTTTTGTGCTGCTTTTGTTTTCTGGCTTCAAGGATTCGGTTGAATCAAGTAAGGGTGTAAACTAGGCAAGTTAGATTACTTGTTCTTGTTTATCCATATTATGTATGCTCAAGAATTTCAGTTATATGCTTAAATAAGATTATTTTTGCATGATCTTCCATTCTTGTTGCTTTATACATCTATATCCAGATCTCACGAGGTGTTGTGCAGGCTTGTGTTATTTAGTTGCAGGTTCCCGATTAGACGAAGGTGTGGATCAAGATTGACGCCATTCTTTATCCAATAAGCTCAAGACTCTATCCCTCAGCGCTCCACAAAAGGGCCTCCTTTCAGCTTGTTCCATTCAAGCAACAAGCTGACCTTTTCTCCTCTTTTTCTCCTTTTTTTAAAAAAATCAATCTTTTGGTTACCTGTTTCTTCCTCTTATGGTCAGATCTAGTTCCAAGAATTGAATATATATTGTTAGATCTACTTCATTAGAGTCTTGTTGCTTAGATCTGTAATTTCATAAAGAATATCATTTCATAAAGATAGATCTAGGTGTAGGAATTTCTTTTTTTGCAAGTAGCTAAATCATAGATCTAAAGCTTGCTCATAAGGTAGTTTCCTTTGAAGTTCTTTAAAGATTCAAATTCTGCAAGAAAAGTGCATATCTCATTGGCTGCCCAAACAGCAAGCCAAGATCCCCAGGAAAGCTTGCTTTCCTTGGTTCCATTTTGCAAAACTAGATTAGGCCCTTTTAACAATTTTTTTACTTAGTTCTTTTTTTGGTAACTAGCTTGGTAACCCAAAACACTTTTAAAGTATTTTTGGGCACATTTGATTTTAATTGCTCGCTGCTTTTTAGCAGGTCTAACAAAAAAGAGAAGGAGACTCTGCCCATTTTTCGACTCTTGGGCGAACCAGAGCTTCCCGGAGGCTTCCCCCACCGCTGTGATTTTAGTTTAGCTTGTTACAAGCTTGTTGTAAGCCTTTGGGGCCCAGATAACAAGGACCAAAGTGAATAATTCAGTTTGCTGATATTGTAACCAGTAATAATAAAAATAATCATTTTGAGTAGGCTCTTTCGAGCCCACTCCCCATCCCTCCACGGGGGATCCACGTTCGTTTCGTCTTTTTGCTTTTTTTTTTCCCGTTGTTTGCTCTAGCTTAGTCTTGTTATGCAGGATTGTATACTTTGATAACACTTTTTATTATTCCATATTTTAATTTCAAAAGTAATCATACTACTGACCCCACGACTTCTCGATTGACCCGCAGGGGGAAAGAGTTGCGTGGTAGGACTAATAGGAAACCGGCATGGTGTATCTTTGATTCATTTTCATCAATTGTTTCGTTAACTATAATAAAATTAACCCCTCCTTGATTCCCCGATTGAGATCCATTTGGATCGAAAGACGTTCCTGGAGGGTTTTATTTTAACAAGAACACCTATCTTAAAATTAACTAAACATAACGAAGATTCCAGTGTGTATGCTCTGTACTTGGCTGCAGTTCGTCCAATCAGTCGAGTTGCATCAAAAGCACTTGAGTGACTAGAATAATTAGGATTCACTCTCCCAAATTGACAAACCATCAGGCGAAAATCCAACACCTCGATCTAACCATTATGGTGGCAAAATACCCAAAGGAAGCAGGAACTCCTGAAAAGTGACCTCGAGGCGTCGATCTCTGTTACACCTTTGGGTGCATTATGAACAACAGCCTCAGAGACTCCATTTAGCCCACATATTCCTTGCAGGTAGCCATGACGGTTTAGTTTTGGACATACTTCCAGTATCCCCTGGGCATATCTGGAGTCCCCTCGCCTAAGTTAAATTACTCATCTTCACATTAATTTAAAATTAACCAAGATACAATTGCACAACATTTATTTCAGCACTTGCAAGCACTCTTAAAATATTTTCGACTCCATTTTTGGCACTGGTCAACTGTTTATTTCTTTCAATCTTTATGAGATTGTGTGTCATTTCGTGCTTACTTGTGATCATCTTATCTGGTTATTTGTTGTTTACAATTGTTAAGTCAAAACTCCTAAAAAACATACTCTTTAATACCATCATAATACTAAATAATTTTGCCTGGGTAACTTAACAGGGTCTACCCCCCTTGGCTTTGTTAGGAGTTGAGCCTAAACGGAGGAGTCAAGAACAAGGTGACAGCCTTGACTCGATACTTGCCCCCAAGTACATACCGAGTGGGTTGAAGATTTCTGCCACGTGACCCAGGTGTGTGAAAGGCGGCAACAAGGCTGTCACATCCCCGGTTTTGACCCCGTTTGCATGATGTATATAATGTAATTAATCGTGGTGAGGAGCTAAAGAAAAAATCCCCACCATCGATTTGGTTGTGTATGTTTCGGCAAAAGGGATAGTTGCCGATGGTATGTAGTGTTATTTGGCACATTATAATTCGGCATCATGTAAATACGCACATCAAATAAAACTAAAACCACAACCAGCTACGGCAGTGCAACGTTGAATGAAAAGGGCATGGTTCCAAAGGATAAGGGGTGGGGGATGTCAAACCTTGGTTATGGGGGAAAACCCATGTTTTGCCATCTTTGTTTGTTTGCCACCTTTTCTTGTCTCATCCAACCTTGTCAACCTCTTTAATGCTTCAGCTGGTGGTTGAGGAGTGATGGCTGAGTGTTTGAGGGAAGTTATTGCCTATGGGAGTGGGGTGGCAGGACTGTCAGTCCCTTACCCACACCCACACACCACTCATGACTCCATTCTCACCCTGCCGGTTCGTCCTCCCCACGCTGAGTGTTCTGCTGTTCATCCACGCGTAGAGGCCGCTGTCTGTTTGTTTACACAGCTGGGCTTCAACCTTCACGATGGTGGTCGATTTCCTGCTCGCGCGTAGGTTCGTGGTCTGTTCATTCCTCACGCGGAGGCCGCTGTTTATTTTTCCTCACGCAGAGGGGCGGGAATCTTGCTCATCCTCATGCACAAGCAGAAGATCTGTTGGATCTCACGCGGCCGGGAGGAGAGCTGCTTATTTGTGGTCATTCACGTTTTCCACAGAGTGGAATTGGGCAAGTCTCCTTGGCGTTTTGTGGTCTGGTGCGGGTTGCACTCACGCACAGACTGTTTGGGGTCGTTTTCCCACTTGTGAGCCTTGCTCACATTAGAGGAAATTTGGGGTCTAAAATGGGCCTTATAAGAAAACGTGCCAAAATAAGTTTTTGTGAGTTGGAATTCAAAAACCAATAGAATTTCAATAAAATAAGTCAACCATAATGGTTGAATTGACATATTTGTCATTTAAAAAAACTACTTTTTTTGTTCGTATTTTCGACATATCTCATTTTGTTTTTACTCAAATTTCGATCGGGAGAGCTCGTTGGATGCGGAATTTGATTCCGCATCCAACGAGTACCCACACTGCATACTTTTGACGAACCCCGCTACCCCAAAAACAAGAAATACCTTAATCATCATCACGTTTTTTAAGGTATTTCTTGTTTTTAGGGTAGCGGGGTCCGTCAAAAGTATGCAGTGTGGGTACTCGTTGGATGCAGAATCAAATTCCGCATCCAACGAGCTCTCCCGATCGAAATTTGAGTAAAAACACAAGGAGATATGTCAAAAATACGAACACAAAAAGTAGTTTTTTTCTTTCTTCCTCCAAAATTAATCAATATTATTTTATTATTTTAACTATTATTTTATTATTTTCCTTACGAGGCCCATTTTAGACCCCAAAATTCCTCTAATGCTGATTGTGTTTTGGGGCTGTTGTCTTCCCCACGTTTTTGGTTGGTTGTGGTGTCCAATTGCGTTTTGGGTTGCTGTTTGTTTCACCCACGTTCTGGGTTGTTGTTATTCTTCCCACGATTTTTGGATGTGGTTGTGAGTCCAATTTCTTCTTCAAGTGGGGACTGCGTGTGTGTTTCTTCCATGTTTGCATGGGGCTGTGTCATTCTCCAGCGTTTGTGTTGAGGAGCTGTGTGCTGTGGGTTCGTGGACGTTATTGTTGGCTGTGGTGTCCCTGTTTTATGGACTGTGTAGTGTTTCCATCATTCATTGTGAATTGGGCTGCTGATATACCTCAGTTTGGGTGTAGTTGCTGAGTTGTTTTGGCCACGTTAGGGCCAAGAACAACTCTGTGTTGTCCGGTGTACTTGAGATGTGCTCATCTTTTGTTTGGGATTATCCCCGGTTGCCTTTGCTTCTTCACAGGGCTGTGAAGGGATGGTTTTGCTGCATGTAAGCAATGGTTGGTCTTCGGACTGTGCTGGCTTGGCCTGTTGAGGAAGGCCTGGTAAACCCAGCGGTGTTGGTTTGGCTGATTGTGTCTCCTGGCTATGTGTAAGCCTGCAATTGACCCTTAGTCCTTGAGGAATCATGCCCAGCTCGAGGGTGGCAGTGTGCTGAGAGATTAAGGAGCACGCTGGCCTATGGTTGGGTGGAACGTTGCAGCGACGTAGCTGGTTGCGGGATTCTTCATCAAAAGATAAGTACTGCTGCTAATTCATCTCTGCAATTTATATATATTGTATAATGAATTATGATGAACATGATTAATGCTGGAATGTATGTTTGCTTCCGCTGTATGAATGTTGATTCATTCAGCATCTGTGTATGATTGTAAGTTTTAATTCCAGCATTGATGTCTTTTGCTTATGTTCATGGGGATGTTTGCCCGGTTGCATTGGTGTTCGTCGCGTCCTCTTCGCCAGTCCGAGGGATGGGGACGTGACAAAGGCTCTCCATAATCAAGATGAATAAGAGGGGAGACAAAGGACAACCTTGATGTAGCCCCTTGGTAGCAGGAAAAAAGTCCGAGGGAGATCTATTTACTAATACAGCATAACATGAGCTAGTGACACAACCCATAATCCAATTGACACCCAAAAGGGGGATACCTATTTGAATGAGCAGCAATCTAATGAAGGTCCAGTTGGCTCTATCAAAAGCTTTAACCAGGTCCAATTTTAAAACCAAGACATTAGAATTCTTAGTCTTAATAGAATGTAATAATTCCTGGGTAATACCAACAAGTTCAGTAATCTGTCTATCTTTGAGAAAACCAAATTGATGGGCTGACAGAGAACGGTTAAGGATAGGCTTCAGTCTGATGGCAGCAAGCTTGGATATAACCTTGTAGACCAGGTTACATAAAGAAATCGGTCAGAAATCAGCAAAAGTCAAGGGCTTTTCACATTTAGGTATCAATGTCAAAACCCCAAATTTTCCGAAAAATTTAAATTTTTTTTAAATGCGTATAATTTCAATAAATGCAGTCACTAACTGTTTGATTAGTTATATGTTACTAGATTCATATCTGAATGATCTCTTGATTATGCTTAACTTTATAGAATATATTATTTCCAGTTACTGATTGGTTTTCTGTTTGCGACCACAAGATGGGACTGCCATGAAAAACTGGGCTTACTTAGCTTCCGAGCTAATGTAGAAGTTTTCCTTCTCTTACAGATATACAGGTAAGATGTTCGGGTGCCGCCAACGAATTTCTAAAGTATTCAAATAAAGATTCGCTATGCAAAATTTAATTCAATAGAAGAATATACATGCTAGTCAGATTTCTCAAGCTTATCAAGGTAAAGCTTTGACTATAATTCCTTTTAAGATCTTACTGTTAGAGAATTGAATTCTACTAGTAAAGATGACAGCTATTTTTCCTTCATGAAAACAGGATTTAATATTCCTACGGAGTACTGAACCGTTTGATGTATCTACTAATTGCAAGTGTAAATGTAATAAATATTTCTTATTTAGCACAGTAAGTATGGCAGGGTCACATCGTCAAAAATCTAAATTTAATTGTTCATAATTTTTAGATCACGCCATTATTGAATTTACAACTGCAAGTGTAATTTGATAAGGAGGTTTAAGTACCAATCTTATACTTTTCTTAATTCAAGAATTAAAAGGTTCACTACTTTACTATAAGTCACTTTAAAGTCTTCCTTTAGTATTTAAAGATCTGTATTGTTTGGGAAACTATTTCTATACCAAGGTCAATAATCAGATGGTAAACTTATAGATCATTTCCAGATTTATTCTACTCAAATACCACTTTATGATTTTCAAAACTATACTATCAAGCCAAGGAAAATTAATTACAAAAGCTAATTATCATATAATGACTCTATAATACCTTTCATAACCTTTGAGCTTGAATTTGTTAAAAAAGATTATTTGTCACAAATGATTCTATAACTAGAATAGGGTTCTTATTTTAAACGTGTTACCACCTAAGTTGTACTTAGTGGTTTTCTATCAAGTGAGCCTGGTGAACCGGACAAGGATAACTTGTTTGGACTTCAGAGAACCTTCAGTCTTGC
>LPNX011052912.1:236432-248101 GCA_001517045.1 Pseudotsuga menziesii
AACGAAAGGGATTATCATAAGGGTCAAGAGTAAAACCATAACCATGATCAAATGATCACTTAACTTGATTATTGTAATTCTATATAGTCTTCATACTATTAATCCCTTTACCTTCATTTGTGAACTAAGGCAATATATAATATAGAAAAATAGGTTTATCTACAAGCCGCGCCATGTAAACTATTATCTCCCTTTGCTCTTGTATCTTATAACAAATATTACAATCCTCCATACGTAGATATGTTAAACCAAACAATGAGCAAAATTTACGTTAAAATGTTTTCCATCAATATTCTAATGTTTACATGTTTGATTTTATATGCAGGGGGTTGACTATGGTGTGTCGAACCTTGTGGAACCTCCACGATATGATTTGGGTTGCAAAATCATTGGAGATCTTGTTCGTGGAACTATAATGTTCCTACCCACTGCATGTTAATTATTAAAAGGATTACGTGGGCTCTTTTCAGCCAAGTGCAGGCATGTTAAAAGGTTTGACCCGAACCCTAGCTCTCCATTCTCCGACTGCTTTCGGGCCTTTAGCTGCTCTGCAAAGACTTCCTTGTCCACTCCGTTGTTGGCACTGTCTGTTAGCAGACGTTTTGCTGGTTATGCTCCCTGAGAGTTCGTCCACTGCATTGTGAGGAAGATTGCTGTAATCAAGAGTTTAAAGTTTGGGCGAAGGTTTGTGTTGATTCTTAGGGTTTCGCCAACCTGCACGATCAGTTCTGGGCCCTTTACTTTGAAGAGTCTTCGCTTAAGCTAGGTAATGCGAAGCATTGTCTTTTGATTCAGAATTGTTGTGCAAAAGGGTTTGTATTGTCGTGTACTGTCTCTAACAGAAAAGAAAAGTAGAGCAGGCCGAGTCTAACGGCTGTTGCACTTGATGCTATCGTTTTCCTTCGTGACTGGTTGATTTTCGTGTCGGAGAACTCCTTCTCCTCTGCTGTAGATGAAGGGTTCCATCTTCCTCGTACTAGTGGTCGTATTGTTGTTCTTCCAAGGTCGAGTTTCAGTTAATCTTTAAGGTAATGTACAGGGTTTAATCTTCGTTTTCTTTCAAAAGAAAATAATTTAAATAAACGGCAGTTTGCCAGATTTTAATATTATGCTTTCCTTCTTTACAGGGTTGGCCTTCTCTCCTTGGCGTGGAAGGTGCGAGACTTCAACGGTTGGCTCCTCCTGGTAAGCCTGGTTTTATCCATGGCGTTTTCCTCCTTGCTGGTCCTTTAGGGAAATTATGGGTTTTTTCCCTCGTGGTTTGTAACCCTCGTAGTTACCTTGGTTCAGTTTAGTGAACCTAAACGCTGTTAAAAGAGTTTTCTCTCTTCGTTTGGCATGGGGTCTTTGGCTGTTGCCGAAACTGTGGTTTTAGTCCTTCACTTGATTACTATGTAATGTATACATATATATTACTGTTTGTACAGGCTGTATAAGCTTCATTTTATAAATCATGTTTGTAGCCGTGAGGTATAAAGGAGATAAAAATCCTTCCCTTTAATGAACCTCAATGCATACTTTTAATTTTGACAGGGTTTACCCTCAACTTGGAGCAATAAGCTGTCCATACAAATTTCTTGAGTTATATATTTTGTTTACTGTACAGTTTTGAAACAATATAATGTGTAAGCTCGGCTTGTTGAACCTATCTGAGTTTGGATACCTCCGATTCCTGTAAATTTGATAAATACCTAATTTACTCTCTGTAAATTATTTATGGTATTAACAGGTAGGGTTTTTTTTTCCTATACATTAATAATACATTGGGTTATTTATTTATTTAAAGAATTTTATAAAATGTTATAATGGTTATACTCTATGAATTATAAAGTCTTAATGTTTTAATAACATTCTTTGAGTAACTGACAGTGTAACCTTGTGTACAGGTTCTATAATATATTTCTGTTTACCAAAAATAGATTAAGGCATTACTGTGATTTCCTAACAATACTATTTTATAAGTAATTAATAGGATAGTAATTATCAGTTATTATAATAACAATGTTATTCTTCCTGTAATACTTATTACTTTTGTTGCTAGCTCTGCTTAGGTTCTTTTATAAGTATATATGGTAATAATAATTTGTTCTCTGTTTATAAAATAACCTGTTGTTAATGTATTTTCAAAACTTACTATTAATTATGCACTTAAATTTTTACTCTTAATATTTCTTTTATAAATTTACTGTCAAAGATTCTATACTTGATTTATACCTTAACTTACTAGTTATTAAGAAATTGTAAGTGTTAACATATAATTTATACCCTTCAATTTATATAGGGTCTTTATATTCTTATTTTATTTTAATAATGTTCTTAAGTACTGTTTATTTACCTTATAGTACAGAAAGTATAGAATAATTCCAGTTTGTAATTAATGTCATAAGAACATTACCTTAAGTTTAACAATGATAATACTCCTATATTGTATGTAATAGAAGTTTATTGTTATTAATACAATAAAGATATTATTTCTCCTGAGAGTACTAATGTTTCCATGGTTAATATTTAGTTTATTTTATAGCATTCTGTTATTTATTTCTTGTGCCAATTATGCTAAATACTAGATAAAGTTCTGTAAATATTTAATTTATCTGTTTGATTATGATATCTGTATATATATTTATAAATTAAATAATACTACTTAGGATCTATCCCATATAAATATGTATAGTAGCATTCATTACTATCTGTGAAAAAAAAAATAGGATAACAGCTCTGGAAACTGTTCGAGCTCAGTCCAAATAAAAGGAAGAAAAAAAAATAATGAAATGACTATATCACTAAACATACATAAAATTTAGATCAAATTAGTTCGACAGTAGGATTTAATCATTATTTAACTATTCCTACTTTCAGTTTGTTATTAGACATATAATAGTGAAGTTATTCTAATCTGGAAGAAAGAAACTATATGGAGTAACAGTAGATAAATCTAGTCTAACCCTACTCTAGAGCGATTCTTATACTCTTCTATTTGTTCTTTACAAATAATAGAATTACTGAAAGTAAAATACTGTACAAGAAAATAGTTTTATCTATGAGCACATGCTACTGTTAGTAAAACAAATATTTCTTCCGATGATAGGTAAAGAAACAATCTACTATTCTAGAATCTCATCATACCATCTTTTTATAATTTTACCCCTGTGCTGGAGTACGGTCTGGTAAACCCAGATGTGGAAAAACACAGTGGGTTCTTATTTTTTTCATCGACAAATTCTATCACTAATAAACTAAAACACTTACATCACTAAACCATCTAAATCTTTATATTATAAACTACTAGCATAACATTCAACCATTCACAGTGATTAAAAACTAAGACAGTTAGATGACAGAACCTGTTTATACTTGGACAACAACAGTAATGGGAGGCCGTTCCTCCCTACCAACTCCTGGAGAGCGCTCAAACAACGACTCCTCAGGACCCCCGAGCTTGCTTTGGTCTCCCTGGCTGAAACTAGGTGCAGCAATAGTCAAATACCAGTGTTCAAACCCAGTATCAAATCTGAACTTATCAGTAAGTTCTCCTAGCTAACAAACTGTAATAAACCAAGTTACTGCAGCATTCCTCTCAAAACAACTTCCTCACTGTTTTTCCCTTTTTCCCCAATGAATTTCCTAAATATCATTCCACCTGAATGATTCCTCACTAGAAAATATCGGAGCAACCTCAGCTCTATTCATTGGGTACTTTTAAAAGATTGCCTAGGTCTTTTTGGGTTAGTTGTCATTTATTGAGCCACCTGCTCTGATCCCACTTTCTTGGGGGATCATGACCCCAAATATAGGGAAGTTGCCACCTGCAACTTAGGAAGTGTTTGAGGATGCTGCCACTTATATTTTGCCCTCCACCTAGTTCCATCCACCAGTTTGACCAGTAACCTCTTATTAACAGCTCTTCCAATGCTGTTGTCTCCATTTTTATTTATTAATAATAAAATATTCAGAATTACATTCCACTTTTTTTTACTCTGCTGAGTCATCAGTTCCTACTTTACATTAAATTTAACATAATGTCTCAGAAAATGTAATTAAAATAATTAACATTATTTTACAAAATTGGGGTATGTGACAATCAGGGTCAGAAAGGTAGAGTTAAGGGCACCCGTAACTTTTCCATGTAATCTGGCCTGCTCCACTGCCAGAACCAAATCCTCCCCCACCAGATCAAAAAAGGCCAAAAAGAACTCTACTGGCCACCCATCAGGCCCCGGGCTCTTATCCTTCTTAAACCCCTTAAGCACAGCCTCCACTTCCAAGGCCGATATGGGCTTAAGAAAACGTTCAATATCTTCATCAGAAGTCATGTGCGAAAAGAGTCTGACAACTTTAAATTGATCAGCAATATTAGTGGACTTGTCATCACTAAAAAGGTCACTAAAGTGTTGTTTACCAAGCAGCTTAAGTGCCAAGTCCTCAGATACAGAGTTTCCATCTTGGTCATCTAGGGACCAAATAGTATTAGTATTCCTTCTAGCAGATGCAAATGAGTGAAAAAATCTCGTATTTGCATCCCCCTCCTTTATCCAATGTACCCTACTCTTCAACCTTCGAGTAGTAATCCATGGGCCCAATATTTACCCTTCCTTTCTTGAAGAGTTTTCCACTTTTCAACATTGGAGGTCGATATAATACCAGAGTCTTCCAGTAATATATCCGAAATACCTTCATTTATTTCCAAAATATGCTGCTTCCTTTCACGGTTCTTCACCCTTTCCCAGTCCTTAACAGATCCTTTAAGTCTACGCAGCTTCAAGGTAAGTACATCCATATGGCTATAGTCATCCATATCCAGAGGAACCTTCCAGGAGGAGAGGACCAAATGAGCAAAATCCTCCTCCAACAGCCAAGCTCTATTAAATTTGAAAGGCCAACAATGAGTACTGCTTTTCGAGCCCCATTCCAGACAAATTGGGTAGTGATACGATACATCAGATGGAGTAGCCTGGGTCCTATAGAAGGAAAAGCTAGGGAGGAGTGTCTCAGATAACAAGAACGTGTCCATCCTTTTACTTATACCAGCAGCCCCCGAGCACCCATTTCTCCAAGTGGGGGCAAACGGATACATAGCAAGGTCCACCAACTTATTAACAGAGATGAGCTGGGAAAAAAAAGAGGCCAAAGGATCCAGCCTAGCTTTACACCCCCAGACTTCAACAGAAGATAAAGTAAAATTGAGATCCCCTGCCAGTAGTAAATTTGGATGTCCCAATAACCCTCCAAGCACCAAATTATTCCAATAAGAAGTTCTTTGAGTATAGGGACCATAGCAATTAATAACAGTTAAAGTCTCAGTCAGACCTTTTACATTTGCTTTGAGTAAAATACCAGCCAAAGAAGAAAAATCCTTACAACAGACCAAGTGAGGGTTCCAACAAATAAGCAGTCCGCCAGAGAGACCGAAGGCATCAGAAGCACAGAATTCCCAACCAGGTTTAAGTTTGGAAAACAGATAAAGAGCTTGAGCATGACAGCACATCATCTCTTGTAAGAGAATCATATCAGGTCTAAGGTCAAAAAATAACCATCCAAGGGATCTTTGTTTGGCTAACCCCCCAAACCCACGAATATTCATGGACAAAATTTTCATGGAGAGGGAGGCTCCACGGGTGTGCTTGCTCTAAGTACCTGTGAGGAACCAGGGGAAATATGTGAATGTCTAGCCGCCTGCTTTAATCGAGTCGAGAGAGGGGTGTAAGTCCCTGTATCCCCAGTCTCTTCCAGAGGAGGCTTCTTAGATTTTCTGATGGTCACATTCTTAAAACAGATAGAATCCAAGGGTAAGGTGGAGGGGGAAATAGGAGTCTTATCCGAGAAGATCGAGAGGGCTGTAAGGAGAGAAGGGTCCTGGAAGGCCGGAGCTTCACGTGGACTAGAAGATGAGGTTAGAGGTAAAGGCACTGAGCAGCCAATAGGGGAGGAGGGGGGGGTAGAAGAGGACAACCCAGATGTGCTCTGAGAGAGAGAGGGATAGTGTTCCAAGGTAAAAGGGGGAGGGCCAACAACATCAACCTTCTCAGAAGATTAATCTAGAGCTGAAGAAACCAAATTCTCCACAGGTTCTACTTGGGAGTGAAGAGCAACAGCTTCCATATCTTCAATATACATCAACTGACCTTTCGAGAGATCATCAAAGGTAGAAGGAGAAGACGAAGCATAAATAATATCGGTAGAGTCCTCTAGGGGGTCAACAGGCTAGGGACAAGTCTCAAGACGGGGCAAATCAAGAACATGTATGAAGTTAAAACCACTTTGGATAGGTAAACCAATACGGAGACTGTGACAATTATTCCGGAGGTGTCCCGTTTCATCACAATAATTACACCTGAACGACATATGCAAATAATCCAATCTCTGGGTAATAACAATGTCACCACACACAATATCAATTTCAGGTATAAGGCCCTTGGTAATATCCACTTCAACCAGTACCTTTGCCATTCTTTTATCATGAATAAGATGGAAATCTCTCTCAAGGGCAACAAACCGACCGAGAAGGTTCGCCAAATCAATAAGGATGTCCTTATTCCAGAGAGGGAAAGGTAAAGGAGGTAACAGAACCTAGAGATGCCTAATAGTTACTCTTTCAGTTAGAGGATCAAATCCCGAGTGCCACTTCTTCAGAACTAAGAAACCATCAAGTACAGGCCATAGTTTTTCCAGAATAAGGGAAGCATCAGACTCTTCTATGAAGACAAATACCAGCCATCTATTTGCCAGGAGACTAATAGAGGGTACATAATGAATGAGAGGCTTCTAGTGTGAGGTCACCCAATCGACCCAACCCTCCTCTGTCATGGAACAATACTCTAGCCTACCAATCAGTGCCCTACGGCATAAGGTTTCCACCTTGTCCATAAAAACGTCATGTCCAAGAACAAACCGAGGTTTGTGTTCTAAGGCCTTAAGGGCTTTGGCCTTTCGACGTGATGTACTATGTAGTCGTCCCTTCCCAGGGTGAGGAGTCTTACTACAAGCAGTCGATCCCTCCATATCACAAGAGAAAGGGGATAATACCAAAAGTCCCGCAAAGATAGCTAACAAGGGAGCGACCCAAAACAAGTAGGGTATACCAAAACCCGTGACCACACCCGTGACGAAACCCAATCAGGCGTGGATATAATAATCCCAATCACAGACCAATACTGGCAACCCAAATAATCCACAGAAAACACACATATATCACCCTGAGGTACACATAACACAAACTTCCAATCCACAGCCCAAAAGTAACCCTTCTGTCAGCCAAGAATCCAACCCCAGACCCCACACCAAAGATAGTACCCACGTACATAACCAACCCCACAGATAGGATAGGTAGTCACACCCGTGAGCAAAAGGATCAATATATACCATACTGCCCACCAAACCAGGAGACAAACCCTACCTCACATGTATGAGCAGACAGGTAACAGAATAAAAAATAATACCCGAGAGACAAAAACCACTGCTTCAAAGTTCCACAATCACATGCACTCCACCCAAAGGCAACAGTGATAAAAAAACAACTATAATCACGCAAAAACGAAGAATAACCACATCAACAGAGAACCCGATCATACATCCCGAAGGAAACAAGCATTAACAAACATCCTACCCCAGAATCCGCAGACAGAAAACCAGAAAACGAAAAAATAATTCCCACTTTTTATTGGTTGGTACTAACCCTCAAAAGAGGGTGAACTCCATGTAGGGTTTGTGGCTATCCGACCCATAAAACCCTGCAAAGGATAAGCCACAGAAACCCCGACCATAAAAAATAAAAAGACGGTCAGAAAGCGATACAGAGGTACCTGGAGTCAGGTTAACCTGACAGCAGAGCCGTGAGCAGATAAAAAAACCAAGCTCAGGATCCGATAACAACAGCAACAACAGTTCACCCGAGAGAACAGTGAAAGAACACGGGGACTTCTCTTAGTGAACCTCTCACACAGCACATGTGATCGTGGGATATTAAAGAATACCCTTAATTTCGAGAGATATTGACCCAAACTTTTTTTTGTTGAAACCCCCTCCCAATACTTAAAACCTCCTCCCCACCCCTTTTTATACCTCAATCCTTATAAACAACCCTATACACCCCCACCTTAAACCCCTCATCCCCCCAATACCTGCAATATATTGGTTTGATTTTTTATAATTTTAAAACCCACAATATGAACTAACGTGATAGGATATTGGTAAACAAGTGAAGCCCCCGTGTGAAAGAATCACCACGTTCCAGCGCACATCCCGTGCCTCTGACCGGTCAGCCCTGCAGATGCAACCATTCCGACAAGCCTCAGAATCATCGAGGGTTATAATCAACAACACATCCTATCAATCCCGAGCCAATCAAGGGTTTCGAAAGTGGTCCGGTAATACAAATGAGACGAGTCAAAGCCCCCACCGACACTATCATCCATTCACCAGACCACCACCGCAAAAACATGATCCACAAAGTCAAACCCCGTGAGAGAACCGTCCATAAACATATAGACCCCGACAATAAAACCAAATAGAGCACCGACAGTCTCCGGGACAACCCCACCACACAAGCGTTCCACTAACAGGTACCAAAAGGAATGATATGATGAATCAAAAGACCCAACTGGGCTTGATCTTGTAATATAAGGTTCGACATAGGCAACAACCCTTCATTAACTAGTTCAACTAATAAAACTAACTTTTAAAGCTTAAATTTTTTTGTAAATAACTATTTTATTTTCTTTGAGGATGAGATGTAAATACATTTGTACATATCCTCCTACAATAGTGTCTTTCTGCTGTATAATGTACTTGCTATTCCATAAATCTTACAAAATCTATAGTTGAATAATTAAAAATATTGCACAATATTTTCTTCGAACAAAGATTACAATAACCTGCTTAATGCTTTCCCATTACAACTATTCCTTATAATGTTGTATATTGTTCAAATCATTTACATGTCACTAAAACACAAATTTTCACTCATGAGATTAATTGTTGCCACAATCACGCACTTAGTGAAAGCACTTCTTACAACGTCATATTTCGAATCAATAGACAATGTTATTCGTTTTAAGACATGTTGTATCAATGCAATAAACTTAGTGAAAGCACTTCTTACAACGTCATATTTCGAATCAATAGACAATGTTATTCGTTTTAAGACATGTTGTATCAATGCAATAAACTTTGCATTGTGTTGTAGTGGTCTCATGTTGAAATAGCTCAAAATCTAGTTTGGATTATTGTAAAATAGGAATATTTCAATTATCAAAGAGAGGAAGTTTCTATATAGTTAGCCTCTTTGTAATGTATTTAAGGAAAATAATTTGGGATACTAAAAACAGGTACCCAAAAGAATAATAAATGTAGTTTAATCATAATAAAATAAATCTTAACAAAATAATATAATAATAAGGATAACTAACCTATATTTTTTCAAATATTTATGAAAAAACATAAATACAAAGTATATTGCATTCACTATATTATATATTATAGTGAACATAATAGGGTGATTCTTTCACCAAAAAATATTTAACAATGTTACCCTACTAAAAAAATCCATGCTTATTATTGTGCAGATTTATTTTGATTACTCTCAAATTAAAAGTTTTATCTCTCTTTTTAGTAGAATATAATGTAAACGTATAATTTGAGTTTGAAAGTTTTTTTTAATCAAAGTTGATCAACTTACTTTTCTTGACCTAAGATGTGCAAGAGCAACCTCAAGCTGACGTTCAAGTTGTTGTAGCTCCCTAACATTTAGTGGACCGAGATCTTCCCCCAACAAATGCCTATGGTTTACATAAATTACAGCGTCATAAATCAGTTCAATTTCATTGCATTAATAAGGAAATGAAGCAGTTCAATTTCATTGCATTAATAAGGAAATGAAGCAAGTGAAAATGTTATTTTAGCATACCTTTGTGATCGCTGAAGGAGTTCAACTTTACCCTTTAGTTTGGTGACTTCTTGGTGCCAATTCTGCTATATAAACAACACTTCGTTAAAAAGAGTAAAAGCAGGGAATATTTCTAATTATTCCTAACCGAGAATCTTAACCTTCACTTAAAAAAATTAGCAATTTATTTGTCCATCGACTTCAAAGATATCTTTAACGAGAGACGTTGGATATTCAAGCTTACTCATACTTTTAACTTAATAAGGTGGATTTTCAATCTGATTCGAACTAAGTTAAAAACATGCTAAGAATTGGCAATTATTAATAATGATAAAATAATTTCTTGTCAGGGTTGGAAATTCTGGTTCCATGTAATTCGTATTTGCAATTGTTTCCTACCTGGAAGCCGGGAAATCTTTTAAAATACAAAACTAACTACCACTTAAGTTTTTAAGCACTTATATGACTTTTAATGCAAATTATGTCATCTTGTTGTTATAATATAATACAGTGCAAATTATGGTCTTGCTTTTGATATTGTAATATCATAATATCTGTTGTGTCACAGTTAAGCCGAAACTTTTGATGATTTGTTGATTCATTGCTCATTTCACAAATTTGAGTCTGATTAGAGGTTAAAAAAAACTTAAAATGGTTCAAAATGTGGTTTATTAGTTTAAAAAAAAATTAATGGTTCAAAATAAAGCTTAATATGGTTCCAAATGTGGTCTCTTAGTTTTTAAGCTTTTCTTATTTTAATTGAAAAAGATGCTTATGTTTGGAAAGAGTTACCTTGTTATTAGTTTTTAAGTCTTTCTTTTTTTAATTGGGAAAAAGAGGCTTTTGTTTGGAAAGAGTTACAGTGTTATGTTTGTTGAGAAATTTAGAATGATAGAAATGAGATTTTATTTGAAGGAAAGCCAAAAAAAATTAGAGAAATTAGTCTGAAATCATTAGGAACATATGAGAAAATTCACAAAGGGAAAGAAGGCAAGCACGTTTTAAATATTAGAGTTGCTAAAGCTCTTTGTTTTAGGGACTATTGGCTTATTGATTAATTTGATGGAGCATCACATGATTATGGTTTAAAATGTGGAGTTGGGTTGTTTTGAAATTGAATGACTCCTAGTCCTTACTTTTTAAAATAAAGATAAATTGTTGGGTATCAATACCAAGGGGGAATTACTTGCACTCTGGGGCCTTTTATATTTTGCTAGGACTAAGCATGTTTCTCAAGTGTAGGTATAGCTGGTTACTCTAAAGTAATTACAGATTGGGCTCTCCAAGCTGGTCAGTTGCAAGTGGCATACCTTGAATCTTGGAAACAAAAAATTAAAAATCTTCAAACTCAATTTGTAGAGATTAGCTGCTGACATATTTTCAGAGAGTTTAATGATGATGCAGATTTAATATCCAAACAGGTTCTAGAGTTACTGAAGGAATCATCCATTTTAAAGAGGTCATAGATTTTAATGTGATTTCTGAGGGAACTGTTACTATTTTCTGATCATGCACTGCTCTATTTAGTCATTTATACTTTTGGTGGTTTTTACTTTCTAGTGACATGGTTCCAAAGGGTGGATGACTGTCATATTTATGTCAGTCTTTAGTGGCAGATTGGTCTTTTTCAGTGCTTGTTTCATGAGTTTCTTCAGAAATAAGACTGAAATTTTCAGTGTTTTGTGGTAATCTTTCATTAGAGGAATTTTGGGGTCTAAAATGGGCCTCCTAAGGAAAATAATAAAATAATAGTTAAAATAATAAAATAATATTGATTAATTTTGGAGGA
>LPNX011052912.1:248323-291457 GCA_001517045.1 Pseudotsuga menziesii
TTAGCTATTCCTTTGAGAAGGGAGATATTTTCCTTATTACTATTTCGGTAATGAAGTTGGTTATGCTTTTTATAGTGTGTTTACTGCAAGTTTGTTTTTTTTCCTTGTGAAAAAATAAAATGCATTTTAGAATTGTTTTTACAATATAAATATATTTTATTATTAATGTGGGGCTTTTATCTTTTTTTATTTAATGTAACCTCCTTTTTTATTTAATGTTAGTTTGACTTGATATTTAAGAGATATAAAATACATTATTAATTGTTGGAAGCGGAAGCATGAAATTGAACAGATCATATATACAAATAAAGCACAAAATTGAGACAATGACAATAACATGAAATTCAACACAAAGATTTATGTGGTAAAACCCTATACAGGGAAACATCCACTTGGAAAATAGTAATGATACTCCTATTGCTCAAAGATGGAGATTACAAAAACTTACAACCATTCTCTCGCATTCACTTAAGATTGTTTTGGCTCTACATGCTTAAATGGATTTATAGCACTTCTTACGTAGTTACAAAAAACTAACCAATTAATTGCACCCTTATCCATATTCTAACTTTAGTTTGATTGGTATCAACGAAAGGTAGAATAATATGGATCTAGAAGATTCCCATATCCAATTTCATGGAAAACTGGTTGTCACATTTTCATCAGTCTCCAACTTGACAACAATTTAGCTGATAGCTTGCCCATTGTTTATTCATCAACTACAAGCCAAGAGAATCCAAACACCACCACAACTTCTCTAAAGTGACTAGTTTCGTGAACATGCCTACACAATTCTTTTGAGTGTCTCCACCTTCATCAATATCATGTCTTACAAAATGGTATTTTAAAGAAATATGTTTTGTTTTACTGTGATAAGATGGATTTTTAGCCAAATGAATAGCAGTTTGACTATCAAAAAATACCTTTACATTATTTCGCATCCTTCCTAACTCACCCAGCAAACCTTTCAACCCGATTGCCTCTTTGCAAGCATGTGAGGCAAATATGTATTATGCCTTTGTAGTGGATATAGAAACAATGTTTTGAAGCTTTGACATCCAACTAATAGGACCACATGCAAGAGTAAAGACATATCCATAAGTGGATCTTCTTTTGTCCAAGTCACCTGCAAAATTTGAATCGACATAACCACAGACTAAATCACTGGAACCATTAAAGGTGATACAATAATTACTTGTTCCTCTGAGATATCGAAGCACCCATTTCACTGCTTCCCAATGCTCTTTTCCTAGATTTGCAATGTACCTACTGACAATTCCAACTGCATGTGAAATGTCTGGTCTAGTATAGACCATCAAATACATCAAACTACCTACTACATTAGTATATGGTACACACGACATATACTCATTTTCTTCATCATTGCTAGGACACAAACCTAAAGAAAGCTTAAAATGGGAATCCAAAGGGATATTTATTGGTTTCACATGATTCATACCGAATCTTTGAATTATTTTCTCCACATACTTCTGTTGTGATAGTTTACCATTTTTCCTGTCTCTGTGTATCTCCATGTCCAAGATTTATTTTGCTGCTCTTAGATCCTTCATATACAATGTCCTAACCAACTGAGTCTTTAACCTACTGATTTCAACCATGCTTTTGCTTGGTGCAAGCATATCTTCTACATACAAAATCAAAATAACGAATATGCCATTTTCCAACTTTTTAACATAAACACAATGATCATACTCACTTCTGGTAAAATTCTGGCTCGCCATGAAGGAATCAAACTTCTTGTACCATTGCATGTGAGATTGCTTCAGGCCATACAATGATTTCTTGAGTTTGCAAACAAACCTTCTCTTACATTTATGAACAAACCCTTTTGGTTGCTCCATATAGATATCCCCATCTAAATCTCCATGTAAAACTGCAGTTTTAACATCTAGCTACTCTAACTCAAGATCAAATAAAGCAACTAGTGTTAACGCTAATCGAATAGAAGCAAGTTTAACAACTAGTGAGAATATCTCATGAAAATCAATACCTTCCTTATGAGAATATCCTTTTGCTACCAGTTTTGCTTTGTATTTATCAGGCTTATCATCAACACCTTTCTTCAGCCTGTAGAGCCACTTGCAACCGACAACTTTCCTATCCTTTGGATGTTCTACCAGGTCCCAAGTTTAGTTCTTTTTCAAGGCATCCATTTCTTCCTTCATTGCTAATTTACATTTAGCACTTTCAGATACCTCCATTTCTTCCTGATAACAACTAGGTTCCCCTTCAATAGAAATCAAAGCAACAGATGAAGCATGATCTTCATAACTTTTAGGAAAAATTCTAACCCATGTAGATCTTCGCAAAGTTTGTTGCGCTACTTCCTTAGTTTCCTGGGAATTTTCTGTAATCTCATCTCATCTTTTACTGGAGGTTGTTCATGAACGACTTCATGGTCCTCCTCTCCTATAGATGAATGAGTCTCCAATCGAATTCGTTGAATCTGTGGTACTTCTTGCATGTTTCATTTCACCATCTACCATGTCTGATTTCATGAAAGACAATTCATCACATAATCTATGTTAATGATGATCTTGTGGGTAATAGGATCTCACAATCTATATCCCTTAATTCTATCACCATATCCAACAAATACATCTTTTTAATTTCAAATCTAATTTAGAACGTTGATTCTTGGGAATAAGAGCATAAGCATCACAACCAAAAATATTAAGATTTGAGTAACCATAGGGGTGTCCTTTCCATACCTATTTTGGAATCTTATAGTCTATTGCAATTTGATGGTGATCGACTTACCAGATAGCATGTTGTAAGAGTTGCTCGCCCCCACAACCCCTGTTGTAACTTGGCATTAATGAGCATACACCTTGCTCTTTCTAGAAAAGTCTTATTCATGCGTTCAACAACACCATTTTGCTAAGGAGTATAAACAATGGTTTTATATCTTTTGATCCCAACTTCCTTGCAGTAGTTTTCAAATCCTTAGATGTGAACTCACTGCCATTATCTGTTCTCAAACACTTGATTGACATGTCAGTGCTCTTTTCAACCAAATCTCTAAACTGCTTAAAAGCATTAAACACGTTAGCTTTTTTTTTCAGTAAGTATATCCATACCTTTCTACAGTAATCATCTATAAATGTTACAAAATATTATGATCCTCCAAAAGAAATAGTAGGTGTTGGCCCCCAAAGATCTGAATGGATGTAATCTAGGACACCTTTACTTACATGCTTTCCTATTTTAAATTTCTATCTAGGTTGTTTACCAAACAGAAAATGTTTGCAGAACTTTAAATTCAAAGATTTAAGTTAGAAAGCAACTTATGATCTACAAGTATCTTGAGTCCATTCTCGCTCATATGGCCTAGACGTTGGTGCCATAAACGAGAAGAGTCTCCTGCATCTTCAAATACAATAGTTGCATGACTTACCTCAGTACTTCTATCAAACTTATAAAGGTTCTCGATCCTTTTCACCTTCATAACAACAAAGATGCCCTTGGACACCTTTATGACTCCACCTTGAACTGCAAACTTATAGCTAGCAGAATGTAGAACTCCATAGCTATTAAGTTCTTTCTAAGTCTGGTAACATGCCTCACCTCTGTTAGTGTTCTCACAGTACCATCATACATTTTGACCTTGATACCACCAATACCAACAATCCTACAAGAAATATCATTTCCCATGAAAATCCATACCATTGTTAATGGACTGGTGAGTTGAGAACCAATTTCGATGAAGACACATATGGTGAGAGGCACCATAATTTAACAACCATTCATGATGGTATTCAAAGACATCAAAAACAGACAACACCTCGTCGACTATACCTGAACTTATTTGTGTTGCGTTTGCTTCCTTCCTGGAGTCTTCTTCGGATGAATCTTCTTTTGATGCTTGTCTTTTCCAGTAATCTTTCTTTAAATGGCCTGATTTATTACAATACCAAAACTTCATCTTGCCCTTCTTAACTCTTGATTTGGATTTGGATGCAACTCTTGAACTCAGCCCTCATTCTCTTGATCGACCTCTAGCCACCATTGTTGTGGTTTTCAAGGTTTCTGAAATGTTTTTTCTTCGCAACTTTTCACATAACAAAGCTCCAACAACAATATCATAATCAAAAGTTTATGTATTACTAAACCACATAGAAGTGATTAGAGGATCCCAAGATTCATCTAGTGTATAGAGCAAGGTAATTGCCTTGTCTTCATCATCGAGTTTTACATATAAGCTGACCAATTAACAAATCAAATCATTGAAAGTATTTAAATGGTCAATAATTTCCGTACCTTCATCCATTCGCGGGGCATACAACTTTCTCTTAAAAAATATCATGTTTGTCAAGGATCTTGTCTTGTAGAGGCTTTCTAGCTTATTCCATAAGCTAGTTGTTTCTTCTCCAACAATATTGAACATAACTTCATCTTCTAGGAACATATAGATAGTGTTGAGCACTCTTGAATCTAACTCCTCCCATTCATCATCTGACATATCCTTGGGTTTCTTTGATTTTCTCACCAAGACTTTGTGCACTCCTTATTTGACAAACAAATCTCTCATTTTGAGCTTTTAAAGCTCAAAAGTGATCTCTCCATTACTTTTTTCTACTTCAAATATGGCACTCTACATCATTGTTATTTCCACAAATAACTAGACCAAACTTATAAAACCAAGCTTAAAATAATGGATTAAAATATATAAACTTAATTCCAATTGGAATAGAATATGAATTAAAAGGCTAAGAATAATTACATATTTAATATATCTCAAAACCTTTTAATAAATATTTAAAAAACCATTCACCTTTTTAACATACACCATATGCCCTTAAATGATAAGGATCCACCTTATACCTCCCACCATAGGCTTCCACCATGTGCTTTTAAAACCTTTTAATATAATGTATCAAACCACTTATGCCTCCATCATAAGAACTTTTCAAAAATATAACTTTTAAATTACCTTGACAAATTTCAATTTACCTTGGCGTGTATTCTAAGATTGTCGCTCCTCCGAATGAAAATAGGGCACGAAAATTACCAAATAAAATTAATTAGCAAATGTTGCCATATTTTATCGCCGCAAATGTTGCCATACTTTATCACTTCTAGAAAAGCAATGGGTGCGAAAATTATAAATTATCGCCTTCCCAAGTCACGGCCTTCACAAATGCGATCTGTCCTTTTCAATCTGCAATTTCACGATCTTCATTTTTGCACAGCTTCGAAAATCATTTTTCCATCTGTTATGATACCACTTGTTGGAAGCGAAAGACTGAAATAGAACAGATTAGATTTCTAAATAAAGTATAGAATTGAAATAATGGCAATCACATGAAATTGAACACAAAGATTTATTTAGTAAAATCTTATACATGGTAAATAGTATCGATCATTTTTATTGCTCAAAGATGAAGATTAAAACCCTTTACAACCATTCCGTCACATCGCTTAATTATAACATTTTTTACACAATTAAAAAAAACCGACCAATTAATTACACCCTTTTCAGTATTGTAACTTAAACTGATTAATCTCAATTAAATACAAAATAATAGGGATATAAAATATATCCATATTCAATTCCTAAATGGGTTATCACTATAGCAACATTAATGTGATGCTTTTATCTTTTTATTATTTCATATGTCATCCTGTTAGTTTGACATGATATTTAAGAAAGATAAAATAAGTTGTCATTTTTTTTAATGGAGATCATCTTTTAACCAAAGTTTTTAATAATCAAAATGGTTTATTTAATAAAATCTCAATTCTAATTTTTTTAATCAGTTTTCATTTTATAAAAATACCTATCCTTAAAAACACAAAGGCCAGTTGTAATGTCAAAAAAGTGAAGTGTCAATTGTCATATAAATATGTTATCTGCTTTTGTAGATACATGAGTCTACCATATCAGATGAGCTTTAATGTGTCAATCCAATTAGCAAGTGTTGTAGGTTTATTTTAACTTATTAAAACTATAATGAGTTTAAAAAATTTCTTGGCAAGTTTTTTGAGCACGGGGTCAAGATTTTAAAGTAAATCAAGTATTATCTTTTTTAAGGTAAGATAAACCAAAATTAGTTTCATTAAATGTTAATCATTATCATCATCATTTATAGTTTCTTTTCTTACTATTAGTATAACACAAGAATAATAATATCCTAAGCAAGACAACCACAAAGCACCGCAAATCACAAGAATTTGCATCCAAATATAAGAATCTAACGTGGAAAATTCTGTAAATCGAGTTAACCACTACACGAAGAGAATTTCTAATGAGAGATGAAAATTAAGATGCATACACAAGTGAGTTCTTTACAGAAGACGCCCTTTGATGGAAAATTCACCATCTTCAATTGGAGATGCTGAGGCGCTCACATATAACAAACATTATTATAGTAAGGGCAATCTCTTGGGATATAACCATAGTATTGAGTTTCTTCGACATAGACTCTAAAGTGTTATTTGTAAAAAGAATATCAATGATTTGCATGCGCCATACTTGTTCTCTATGAACTGTGTGTTGGCAGGTTTTTCTCATGCGAGAATGAAAATTGATTTTAGTGTTGATGGATGTGGTGTTAGGAGCACAAAACAGGATGTTGGGAATGGTTTCGAAGACGCAAGATTTTTCTCCTGCAAGATTTAAAATTGATTTTAGTGTTGATGGAAGTGAGTTTAGGAGCGAACAATAGGAAGTTGGGCATGGTTTGGAAGAAGGAAATGTTAAAGTTTTACACAACACAAAGATTAAGCAGAAATGATGGAACACAAGCGGGCATATTGCTTTTTTTCTCATTATTAAGGAGCAGGATATATAGGACTACACTTGCAACAAAACCATGGGAAAATACCATGTATCAGAAAATACTATGGGTCACTAAATAAGATAAGGTGACCAAATCAACTACTCAACTAACCAAGTAATTAATGCACTATTGACCATAGTGTACCGTTGAGATTACAATTCTTAACACAGCCCCTTAATCTCAACTGGGACAATATTCTCAGCACTATCAATCCCTAAGTGTTGTCTCTGAAACTCAAATGCAAGTGTTTCCAATGGTTTGGTGAACATGTCAAATTTCTCCTTAGAGCCACAAAACAGTAATGTAATATCTCCATTATTGACTAACTCACGAATGAAATGATAGCGAGTGTCAATATGTTTGCTCTTTATATGAAAGACATTATGCTTGGACAATGTGATTGCCGAACTATTGTCACAAAAGATAGGAGTTGGCTCAGTTTTTGTGTGTGCCATATCCTTTAAAAGTCTTCTTAGCCAAATTGCATGGCAAGTTGTTGTAGTGGTTGCTACATATTCTGCTTTTGTATATGACATGCTGACAATGGGTTGTTTCTGAGATGCCCAAGAGATTAGATTTGCACCCAAATGAAAAGCATAACCAAATGATTTGCCGTACTGCAATTTTTGTTTCTTCCCGAGTGCATTCTTCCCATAGCTTGTAAAATTTGGGCAACTTGGTCTGACCACTTACAGTTTGGATAAAAGACTCTCAATATGGTTGGAGACCATTTAAGGTGGTCATAACGAGATAATTTTCTTCAAGATTGTCTCCATTGGACTTTAGTTTGTCTCGCAGCTCAGTGATCCTCACGAAATATGAGGCAATATCCTCGGACTTTGTCATCTTCATGTTCGACAGTTGATTCCTCAATGTGAGAGTCACATTGATGCTACCGTGTTCAAATAGCATCTTTAGAGTTTTCAACATCCTCCTCGCCGTCGTTTTTTTTTGAGATCTGAGGAACCAAGTGATCTCTAACTTAGTCGTCCACTAAAATCCTCATTGCTTTGGCATCATCCTTTCTCCAGCGAGGTTTCTCTTCTTCGGCTTCTGGTTCTGGGACCTTTGCCTTTACAAACTGTTATAGGTTTTTCTTCTAGAAGAATAAGAACCCTAGACTTCCAGGGGATGAAATTGGAAGCCTCTTTCAAACGATCTTCAACCTTCATGCTGATCATCTTGACTGCAGATCTGGATCTGAGACCCCAGCAGAGGCCAGGTCAAAAATGAAAGTTGGAGTTTTGGAAAACTGACTCCACAGATAAATGCACCCTAGAGAGGCGACTTGAGTAGAGGTAGAGTCGAGTGAAAACTGTGGAGAAAGTAGGTCAAAACTGGAAACCCTAATTTTTGTTGCAGATGCAGTATTAGGTCAAAATTGAATTCTGTCTTCACCAAAAGATGCGCCCTCCTTAGAGCAAAATTCCCAAGGCTCTTTTTCTGTCAAAAAGTTGAGTGAATACCTTGAAATATGAAACCCTAGTTTCGACATCATCATCACGTTTTTTCAGATATTTCTTATTTTTGGGGTAGCGGGGTCCGTCAAAAGTATGCAGTGTGAGTACTCGTTGGATGCGGAATTAAATTCCGCATCCAACGAGCTCTCCCACTCAGAATTTGAGTAAAAATACAAGGAGATATGTAGAAAATACGAACAAAAAAGTAGTTTTCTTTTATGACAAATATGTCAATTCAACCATTATGGTTGACTCATTTTATTGAAATTCTATTGGTTCTTGAATTCCAACTCACAAAATTTATTGTTGGCGCGTTTTCTTATAAGGCCCATTTTAGACCCCAAATTTCCTCTAATGATAAACAATATATCTTAATTGCATTTATCAATAGAATCACTAGAAGATAAACAAAGCACAAAACAACAACACAAGTATTTTTCATCTGGGAAACCCAATTGGGAGAAAACCCAGCAACCTTCGTCTAGAGATAATAATTCTGAGATCAGAGTACAATGAAGAAAGAAAAGAAAAATATGGAAATGCTTTCCAAGATGAAACCCTAAAAGCAGTCTTCTTCTGCAGTGTATGCGTACTTCTCTAAGTTGTTGTGTAGCTGCACTCTGCCAGAAAACTGCGCACTTCACTTGTGCTGCTTCGCTTCTGTGGTGTGTAATAATGAGGAGGGGCTCCTCCTATTGATATTGCTTTCCCACCCAGAAATTAACTGGGGCCAACTTCACTTGGGGGAGCAATAATAATTTTATATTTCATAAATTTTATTTTGTCTTTTCTTTTGCTTGCTTTTCTCCCCAAGGTCTACATTGTTCTTCTAGGGTTTGTATGATTGATTACAATGAGTTCGTCTCATGTAGGAGGTAAAATACAAGAACAATAAGTGGCACAAAATCCAACAGAAGGGAACGACTGAATCTACAATGCCATAACCATGTTTCATTTAGACTAGAAACAGTATGGGCTAAATGCTGTGGAAAGTTGACACTCCTTAGACGAAGTGGGAATATCATATTCTTGGTTATTTTAACTTTAGCTATGAGTCTCCTACTGGGGGGTTTATCATAAATAGCACAGTACATATTGAAAAATCGAAGATAGTAAATGTTCTTAAGTAATTGACCTATACTGATCAAATTGACATTCAGATGTGGTACATAGAAAACTTCATGAATAAACTTCTTTTCACTCTCCTTTGTAATACACAGGAACAATACATTTTCCTTTTGTTGGAACCAGAAAGCCATCTCCTAGCTTAATATTTGTGACAACAAAGGAATCCAAACTAGAGAAAAGAGACTTATTACTTTACATGTGATTGTTGCAAGTTGCAACCACTATTTAGTAGCCATAAATTTGTGTTGCAATGTTGTTCAGTAGCTTGATAAGAGAGGAACATAACCTCTGATGAATCTTCTTCTTCTTTTGAAACGTGGCTCTGTTCTTATTCTGATATGCTTGCTTCTTTCTGCATTCTTGTTCAAATTGACCATATTTCTTGCAGTAGTTGCATTGAATATTGGACTTATTGGTCCAGATCTTACCTCTCCCCCTCTAACTTTGAGAGTTGTGAGAGTGCTCTAAGTGATCTGAATGTTCATGACTGGTTCTGACCTCTGTATGAGAAGACCCTCGTCCTCTTCTTCCTCTACCTTGTCCTCCTCTTCCTCAACCTCTGCTAAGGAAAGCTTGGGTGCTGAAAGCATTTGTCAGCGACTCTTCTTCTTGATTGAGTCGATCTCTCCCCCTCTAACTTTGAGAGTTGTGAGAGTGCTCTGAGTGATCTGAATGTTCATGACTGGTTCTGACCTCTGTATGAGAAGACCCTCGTCCTCTTCTTCCTCTACCTTGTCCTCCTCTTCCTCAACCTCTGCTAAGGAAAGCTTGGGTGCTGAAAGCATTTGTCAGCGACTCTTCTTCTTGATTGAGTCGATCTTCATGAGATAGAAGGGATCCAGTCAATTCTTCTAGGGTAAACTGAGACATATTTTGCTTCTTCTATGGCAGTCACTACCATAGCAAATTTCTTGGTGAGACACCTTGGAATCCTCTGAACAACAACCTTTTGTTCTAGAGGTTCTCCATAGGTTTGAAATTCAATTAGAATGCCCGAAACCCTAGTCATAAATTGATCTACAGTTCTGTTTCCTTCATTTTCAAACTTTCAAATTGAAGTCGAAGAGTTTGCAATCTTACCGTTTTTACTCAATCTATTCCCTTGTAGGAAGATGCGAGCAGATTCCAAGCTTGATGTGTGTTGGTAGCTCCTGATATACGCAGAAAAATGGACTCCTCAATGTAGCTTTGGATTAGCCATTTCGCTGTGAGATCTTGGTCTCAACAAGCTTCTACCATTAGAGGAAATTTAAACTCAAAATGGGCCTTTTAACTCTAATTCAAATTCCATGTCATAATGTATTAGCCAATGAAATTGCTTTAAATTTGAAATACCGTATAGGTCACTTTTTTAATATAAATTTGGGGATAGGTATCATAAAAAAAAACTACTTTTTTTGTTTGTATTTTCGACATATCTCCCCGTGTTTTTACTCAAATTTTGATCAGGAGAGCTCGTTGGATGTGAAATTAAATTCCGCTTCCAATGAGTACCCACTCGACATACTTTTGACGGACTCCGCTACCCAAATAAAAAGATATACCTGAAAAAATGTGATGATGACATTCACATTTTTCCAGGTATATCTTGTTATTGGGGTAGTGGGGTCCATCAAAAGTATGCCAAGTGGGTACTCGTTTGATGTAGAATGAAATTCCGCATCCAACGAGCTATCCCGATCGAAATTTGAGTGAAAACACGGGGAGATATGTCGAAAATACAAACAAAAAAAGTAGTTTTTTTCTTTTCTTCCTCCAAAATTATTAAAAAATATTTTATTATTTTAACTATTATTTTATTAATTTTTTTTAGGAGGCCCATTTTGAGTTGAAATTCCCTCTAAGGGACATTCTTCTGGGCATTACTCATTGCGTCCAAAGCATTTGTATCAGGTTCTTTGAACTCAGATTCAACCATATCCTAACATTTGTTAAGTTGGAGAAACGTCTTCATCTTGATAGACCAAAACTCATAATTGGTACCGATCAGTACGAGTCCAGTGATCTGCTTCAAATTGCTTGTGCTAGTAGTATCCATGTTGGTATGACTAACTAGAGGTTTTTCTAAATATTGTAAACCAACAACACAGCTTGTATACTGGAACAGTTTGTCGTCGGGAGCGTCAAGCAAAATCATTGTAAGTGAACAGTGATAGACGCACTTAGGCTTAAGGACAAGTGCGTCGATGACGCCTTTTGTCTGAGTAGAGAGTGCTTCGGCAACGCCTTTTGTTTGATGAGCAAAGTGTGTCAGTCTGTAGGTGACACTCTTCCTGATAGAACAGGATGCGTCGACGCTCCAAGATAGAAGAACATAAATTCCTCCACGCTGATGTGTTCCGGCTTCGATCACAACCTCCGTGTGTGCGTGCTTTCCACTATGTGAAGAGGCTTACCTAGAAAACATAGAAAAATGCATCAGGCCATACGCTCTTATACCATGTTAAAGTTTTACACAATACAAAGATGAAGCAAAAATGATGGAACATCAGTGGGAATATTGATTGCTTTCTCATTATTAAGTAGCAACATATATAGGACGACATAACAGTAAACCATGGGAAAATACCATGGGTCGAAAAATACAGTGAGTCACTAATTAAGATAAGGTGACCAAATCATAACCATACTAGACCGTTGATGTTAGAGAATAATGGCGAAATGCCATGATATAATTCGATTTTTTTAGAAAATAAGTGGTTCTAGATCCGCTTATATCGGAGTTTGTTGAAACCATTCATTCAGTATAAATGTAATTTGATTTGCAAGTAATAGGTAAGTGTGTTTTGAATTCCCTTCTCTACTGTTCAAGCTCTGCGCAATAATTTTTCCAATTTGGTATTAGAGCGTAGGAGGAAGAGCAAGAGGGCCTGTGATTTCCAGCCTAATATTTTGAGACTGCATTTATTTGTTGGAGATCATTGAAGAATTTTTTTTTTGCAGATTGTTGTAACAGCCAAATAGAGAGCAGTGTGAACAAGGAATTACATGCTGACTACCAGGAGGAGATTGATGTCTAAGAAAATTGCCGTACTGCCCATGTTGTGAGTATCCATCCAGCTAGAACGATCCATCAACAATTGTGTAGTGAATTATCTGCCTATGTAAAACGTAACACAAAGGATCTGATATCGTTGCTGACTGGTTTTTAGTGAATTATCTGCCTGTGTAAAACGTCACACAAAGGATCTGAAATCGTTGCTGACTGGTTTGAAAGAGAGGCCTGCGACTGGTTTGAATGAGAGGCCTGCGGTGAAGTTGAATCTTTGCATATTTGAACCAGCCTGAGAGATCATCTACAAGAGGTAATAATATCATATTAGTTTCGTTTTTTTTAATGGAACCAGTGTTGGTGGAAAAGTTTAATGGACACAATTTCTACAATTGGAAGGTAAAAATTCAGTTATTTTTTATGAGCAAGAATTTATGGGGAATTGTAGATGGCTTAGAAACAGTACCCACAGATCTCACTCAATTAAGTGCTTGGGAGAAAAGGGAAGAAAGAGCCAAGTTCATCATTGGATTAAGTCTTTCAGATTCTCAATTACACTTCATTGATTTAAATAAATCTTCTACAGAGATGTGGGAACAACTGACTAAATTATTTGGGGAAAAATCTACAAACGCAAAGTTTTCATTGAAATTATAATGATTCAAGTTAAAAATGCATGAGAAGACATCTTTATTTGCTCATATCAATGATCTAAAGTCTCTTATGAGGCAGCTAAGAGAAATTAAAGCTCCAGTTGAAGAAGATAATGCAGAAGCAATATTATTAAATAGTTTATCATCAAATTATGATAATACTATCTTTACTTTAAGTCAATTGTCCACTAAATCTTTGGATGAAATTATAGCAGCATTATTAGCAGAAGAAAAGAAGTTGAAACAAGGAAACCAAGATGTACATCCACAAGCTGAAATTGCGTTGTTTTCAAAAGGAAGGTTTAATAAAAACAGGAGTATAGGTGAATGCTTCTATTGCAGAAGACACAGGCATACAGCACTAAATTGTAAAACTCGTGCTAGTGATCAACTAAAGGGAAAACTGAAAGAGTCGGCTAACATAGCAATCTATGAAGAAATGTTAGATTCCATTTATGAAGTCATGCCGGATTCTGACAATGATTGTGAAGTCAATACAGAACCTCTTAAACTCTTCTAAGAGATAGTTATTAATTATGTAATATTTTTATGTGTTTTTGTAAGTCTCTAAAAGGTCGCTTGTATGGCTAACTTCTAGATATGTTTAGTATTCAGAGTGCTCTCCTAGATTACTGTTGGATTCAGCGAGCTATGTGTTCGACAGATCGAAGTATCTCCATAGAGCAGTCCAGTTACTTGATTACTTCTTCGCCAAACTCAGCGAGCTATGTAATTTGGCATAGTTAAGTATTCAATATTGTTAGTCAGTGCAATTACATTATTGTTGGTCAAAAGCATGTATGTCTTAAATGGGTCAAATGGGAAGCTTGAAGATGAAGTGAACAAAAAGCACAAACTATGAGACTTCAAAGTGAGTGTAAATGCTGATGAAGACCAGACTAGTGTTTTTAAACTCAGCCGATCCGGCTCAGACTCAGACCGAGTCACCCGAGTCAAACCCTCACCGAGTCAAACCGGCTCGAGTGGCCGGTTCGATATCGAACAGGCCGAGTAAAAGGCCAACTCGCCAATTTTTTTCGGATTTCAAATTCTTTTTTTTTAAATGAAAAATTAATGCCTAACCTAACTCCTACCCATAACCTAACCTAACACTACTTACCTGCTGCATGCCGTCAACTTCTTATCACGTGGATTATTGGATGCTCATTGCTCACGGTACGGGTTGAAGCTCTAGCCTCTGCTCACGAGTCACGACTCTGCTACTACAGCCCTGCTCACGGTGGAAATTGGAAGCTGGCCGATCATCGATGGTTCTCTGGAGCTCGGGTTGAAGGCTTCAAAGTTGAAGCTCACTCACAGACCACGGTGGAACTTGGAACTTGAAGCTCAAAATCACGGTGGCATTCCCTTTTGCAAATCGTGACCATTTCCCTTTTTTATATTTTCAGCTAAGAACTCCCTCCGAGTATCGCAAAGGCTGTCACCTCCTATGTATTTGGTACATATGATCTATGAGAACTGAGGTATTTTATTAATAGTTTTGTTTTTTGGTATTTTATGCACTTCTGTCTGTTGTTTTTTTCTCTGCATTTACTTATATAATATACATTATAAACTATCATAATCTGCAATGTGCTTTGTATCCTTTCAAAAACCAGTGGTATCTTTTCTGGGCACTGGCTAATTTAGAAGTTTTCCATTGAATACTATGAGAATACCCACAATGGTTATCCTTTCGAAATTCTAGGAATACTATGAGAAATTTCACATACCCTCGGCCCCTACAAGGCTACAGGGTCTCAACTTCAACGGTAATTACCTGAGGTTACTTTTTCACAGTGCCCAGAGTTTTAATCCACTACGTAGATCATAGCATAAGAGTTATCAGTGTCATCAAACCATAGTGAATTTTATTACATTAACATATATTTTTTAATTTTGAAATTCTAGCCTCTCAATCTTGATGCTGAATTATTATGTTGAACTTTATTTGATATAAATTTCCACTCTTGAATTTTTGTCAAACTTCAAGGAATCAAACTGAAACCTGGTTACTTAGCCATCTGCCTGATATATATTGATAAGTCCATGCTTTAGGTATTAGTTCTTAACTTCTTATAAGATTAGAATAATTCCTAAATATGCAAATTGCAAAAGGTAATTACTGTGGTGTATATTTGTCATTGAGAATACCCACATTGATTATTAATATTCTTACAGAAGAGCAGAAGTAATCCCATACACAGTAGTAAGCACTCACTTGTTTGTCTTATTTTGATTTGTAAGAGCAGGTACAGAGCCATTACAAGTGCATACTATCGGGGGGCTGTGGGTGCTTTATTGGTATATGATACTACGTACTACGATCTGGATTCTGGCCATCTCACAGAGGCACACAAATAGGGGCAATTGCTATAGGTGGGAGTCTTAATTTTTTACAAATACTGTAAATTTCTTATTTCTTAAAAAATCTAATAAGATTATTACAGTAATTTACAAATACTGTAAATTACATGTAATTTACAGTACTGTAAATTACATGTTTTAATGTGTTTTTTTTGTAAATTAATGTATTTATTTTTTTGGACAGAGAACTGTCCATTAACATTTGCATCTCATAATGCCTCCTAAATCAAAAGATGCAGCATGGGGCCATGTTGAAGTGGTTGAAGGGAAAATATATTGCAGATATTGCAAAAAATTGATTAAGGGAGGAGGCATTCATAGGCTCAAACAACACTTGGCTGGCATTAGAGGTAATGTTGCCCCATGTGAAGTTGATTCAAAGGTGATTGGAGAGATAAGGTTGGAGTTGCTACAACAGTTTGAACAGTATGAAGTGGAGAAGACTAACCAAAGAGAGAGAGAGGCAGAAATACGGAAGAAGAGGCATCTTGCAGAAATGATTGGCAGATCTGCCCCTTATTCTGAATATGAAGGCTCCTCATCCATACCTTCTCCTTCTCCCAATTTCAAGGATACCTACCAGTATGTTCCTCCTCCCTCAGAAACAAATGTCTCCAAAAAAGGGAGTATCCATAGTTTTTTCTCACCTCAAAACACCCCTTCCAATGCTGCTACTTCTCGGCCAATTCAGCCCACCATAGATGCCCATTGGAAAAAGCAATACAGAATCACTGCTCATGATTACATAGCTAGATGGTGATATGATGCAGATATCCCCTTCAATGCTGCCTGCTCACCATATTTCCAACCTATGTGGGATTCTGTTGTTGCTGCTGGTAAGGGCTTCAAAGGCCCTAGTATGCATGACTTGAGAGGATCTCTTTTGCAGAAAGAGATCACATCCTTGGATGTATACTTCAAGGAGTTCAAAGAATCATGGGCCATAACAGGATGCGCTATCATGTCAGATGGATGGACCGATGCAAAGAACCGAATCATCATAAACTTCCTTGTCTCTTTCCCACAGGGAACTTTGTTTTTTAGATCATATGATGCATCTGATAAAGTGAAAGATGCAAATCTGTTATTTAATCTTTTGTTGAGGTTGTTGAGGAGGTGGGGTAGCTAATGTTGTGCAGGTCATCACGAATAATGCCGCTAACTATATTCTTGCTGGTAAGATGTTAGAGGAAAAGTACACAACAATATTTTGGACCCCATGTGCAACACATTGCATAGACCTCATGCTTGAGGACATATGCAAACAGGATTGGATCAAGCACACTGTAGAGCACACCAAAAGCATCACAAGATACATCTACAACCACTCATGGGTATTGAGCTTGATGAGGAAACACACACAGGTCAAAGAACTTGTTAGGCCTGCCATTACTAGATTTGCAACTCATTTCCTCACGTTGCAATCTCTCCTTACACAAAGAAAGAACTTGGAACAAATGGTTTCAAGTGATGAATGGAGTTCAAGTAAATGGGCCCGCGGAACAGATGGAAAAGACACCAAGAAGAAAATCTTGGAAAGCTCATTTTGGAAAAAAGCAACAGAGGTTTTGAAAATCACTGAGCCACTTCTTAAGGTGTTGCGGTTGGTGGATGGGCAAAGATTGGCCATGGGATACATTTATGAGGCCATGGATCAGGCAAAGGAGCAAATAAGGGCATCATACAAAGATAGAGTGGCCAAGTATGGGCCTATCTGGGATATCATCGATAGGAGATGGAACACTCAACTCCATCGCCCTATACATGCAGCTGGGTATTTTCTTAACCCAAGGTATCATTATAGAGCTCGGTTTGGAGAAGATCAGACAGGTGAGGTCAAAGATGGATTGTATGAGTGCCTTGGGTGCATGGTCCCAAATGAGATGGAGCAGTTGGAAATACACCAACAGCTTACCGCTTACACTAGAGCCACAGGTACCTTTGGCAAACCTGTCGCTAAGGTTGCAAGAGATATTGACCAACCAGGTAAACAATTCCATTGTTTTAATTAAATTTAGTTGTTTAATTTTTAAAATTTAATAACTTCAATATTTAGTTAAATTCACAATCAAATTCACAAAAAGAAACTCACAATATTTAGTAACTTCAATATTTAGTTAAATTCACAATATTTCTATTTAGTTAAATTCACAAAAAGAAACTCGTGGAAATAATAGGGCATTGGTAACATGTTCAAAAAGCATGCCAATCTGTTGCAAATTATTTAACACCACCTGTACTGAAGCAATGACAGCAACAACTTGCATTTTGAAAAAAACTTCCTCGACAGGTAATTACGCGGAAGTACCGGAAGAAAAATGATTAGGTGACACTAACACATATAGAAATACTCTTACGTACTCATTCTGGTAAATAAAAGGTTAAGCTAGTTTTCAGTTACTTGACGGCCTTACAAGTAGTTGTAGAGATTCTTGGCGCTCAAAGAGTCTCCTTAAAGTATGTATATTCGTGATTATATATATAAAAACGCCTATGCAGTGCAGTACATCAATTCTCTAATATTCTTCCAGTTATGCAAATGACAGTTTGGCTATAGTAACAGCGTTTTGAATGTCATATTTGTTTGACACTGTTTATCAAATTGGTATCAGAGATAGGAGCAGCCTCCATCCCTTTGAAACGTATAACAACAGTGTTTTGAATGTCATATTTCTTTGCCACTATTTGTCAAATTGGTATCAGAGCTAGGAGCAGCCTTTATCCCCTTCAAACGTATAGTGACAGCGTTTTGAATGTCATATTTCTTTGCTACTGTTTATCAAATTGTAATCAAAGCTAATAGCAGCCTCCATCCCCTTGAAACGTATAGTAACGATGTTTATAGAATTGGTATCAAAGCTAAGAGCAGCCTCCATCCCCTTCAAACGTTTAGTAACAGCGTTTTGAATGTCATATTTCTTTGCCACTGTTTATCAAATTGGTATCAAAGCTAAGAGCAGCCTCCATCCCCTTGAAACGTGTAAGGACTGAGAGTCCTGAAACAGTATCCCTCTGCTTGAGACGCATGAGGACCAAGATAAAATTTGTAGGAAGCCGTGAGTGAAGAGAGTGTGGATGTAGTAACAGTCAGACTTTTGATTGTAATAGTCCTTTCCCTCTGATCATCAAATTGGTGTACCCAAAAAAAATTCAAACAAGTTGGAAGTTGTCTCGCTGTGTGCGCGCGTTTGTGAGGAGGAACACATTTCAGCAGGATTCCGCTTTGTGCGTTTTTGAGGAGCAGTGATCATAATTGAATCTTTCCCGGCCTTCAAAGGGGTTCAAACCCTTCGTAGGACCATTTAAAAATCACCCTGGAGAAAAATGTAAATTTAAGATTAATTGTTATTTACGAAAGGACAACAAATTAAATTTTATAAGTTTTGTTTGTTTAATGAAATTTAAAGTAGGACAATTTAAAAATCACCCTTTAAGAAAAATGTAAATTTAAGATTAATTGTTATTTATGAGAGGACAACAAATTAAATTTTACCTCTTGTTTGTTTAATGAAATATCTGTCTTAATTATTATTATACGAAGATGAATGTGAAATGTGAATATATGATTTAAAGTTCATCTTCGAATACTTGCAAAACAAAGCCTTAAACATTAATTAGCATAACTAATCAAACTATGGAACAACTCAATATAGTTGTTTGTTGCAATGGAGTAGTAGTTCAATTGGGAGAGGATATCCGCTAATCCGATGAATAATATATCAGACATTGAAGCCATCAATATGGATAAACAGTCCTTTGTATAAAAAAACTAAAATAATTTGTAACTTTTTTGGGTTTTGCCCATGTAATGTAACTTTTTTGCCCATGTAATGTATCATTGTACAGCATCAAATTTATTTCATAGGTTACCTTTAGATAATCTTACCATCTTATTGATGCATGTATGTAAGATTATTAATGTTACCTAATGAAAGCTTTCCAAAGAAATGAAAGCTTCCCAAAGAAGCATAGACATCTTGTCTTTCTAAATCTTCATTTAAATTCATGGGATATGAGCATTGTTGATCATTGTCAATATGAGAATTGACATCATATTTTGTTTCTATACTTAATCTTTAGAGATCCTGTAATCACCATAATTTCATTATATTTGTTATATTTTCTTCACATTGGGGTGTCAATTATAATGGTATTGGGGATTTATTAGTAAGATTAATTGCAAATGTGTGGCATAATGACAATTTTGAAAAGCAATCCTAAAAAAAAGTGGGCATATTTTTTTTCATGCAATTTACATATTCCATCTCTTTACAAGCATCTAACATGCTGATTTATAGTCATTTTATTGCGTTGATAAATCTGTGTTTTTGTGTTAAAATTTATGATATGGTCACAATTTTGATATCCAATATATGCTTATTATTTGACAACATTATTGGGCATTTGAATCACTCAGTTTGTAATTAATGGAATTCTCTTCAAAGGAAACATATAACTAATAATTAAATATATATCTCCCAATAATCCATGAACCGTGTGCAAGTTTGGCCAGCTTAATCATAAAGATAAAGCATAGAATTTTCTTTATTTTAAAAAAAAAAATTTAATGATTTTGTTTGCGATAAAATCTCTATTAACCACATTGACATTTTCCTACTTTCATATATTCTTAACTAAATTTAGATATGAACTTGTACAAAAGGGGCCTTGTAAACTGCACAAACATAAAATATGGATTATAGCATTCAAAATATGAATTTGTTCATTAAATTTTCTACATCATCAAATTCGTGCTTCTTTGTTCTCTAAAATAGTCATTCCCCATTTCCCGACTCTATGTTGTATTTATCTATCGCACTCTTTCACTTCCTTTATGTTTCGTTATAGCTCAACTTTAACATCAATGTGAATACTTTATATGCAAAATATTTTGATAATTCCCATAACTTTCTTTTCCTCCTCCCCATCCCAAGTCCAATGTCAAAAGACATAATTTTTAGCATTAATGATTAGAACAACATTTTTATGTGTAATGTCCCCATTCTTCTTATTAATACAACGGAGAAAACCATAACCCTAAGAACCCCATGGTTCCTAGTGGAGGACTAGATTAATTAAAAATGGGATTAAATTCTATATGCAGACAATTTATTAAATAAGGAGTTGTACTTAATCCAAAGTATTTATTTTATGAATTAAATTAATTTAATATTTAATTAAGTAAATAAGGAGACAAGTAGGGCGCATAGGCGGATGAGGTGGGCCAAGGAATCTTGGGGACAAATAAAAAAAGAGAAGACAAAAGCAGTCAATCAGAAAAAAGCATGCACAAGAAGGGAAACTGCAGGAAAAGCATGTCAGCAAAAAAAGCATGAGTGTTTTAGAAAGTAAAGGGAGTGAAGTTGCTAAAGGGGCTAAGGCATGCCAACTAGAAAAGCAGGCAAAAAAAGGACGTAGTCTCCGATAGAGGAAAAGCACGACAATTGGCAAGTCAGGAAAGCTCGAAGACAAAGCAAGGAAGTTCCTCATTTCTTCATGAAGGAGCATTGGGAAAGAGAAGTGGGCCACTTAAGGAGCCAATTCGACCTTGAATCCTAATATTGCTATAAAACAATGATAGCACATCACTATCGAGACTTTTGGTCATTTGAAGTTTGTCTTGAGAGTTTTTCTACTCAATGGTTGAGTTATGTGCCTCATGTGAGCTTTGGGAGATGTGCCCCTTAGCACTTTTGTTCTTTCTTGTTCATGAATTTGGTGCAGCCATTAATGGTGGTTGTTTGCAAGTTCTGAATTCCATTCCATCCAAGTTCTATATCATTCAGCGGAGCTTGAGGACCTCCCTTCAGTGAAATTTAATCTTCTCTCTTCCTTCTATCCATTCTATACTATTAATGTATTATGGAGTATTTTTAATGGGAATTTCAAGCCCACTCACATGTATTTAATGAATTGATATCCATTTATCCATTTCATATCAGGTTCATACCATATTCAGTCCATTTACATATTTTTGGAAGCTCAACATTCGAATCTAACTAGTTTCCTAACCTCAAAGCCAATCTATGAGGTTTAGTGATATAATAGGTTATCTCTAAGCTTCCAGTGAGATCCATTTTGACCCTTACTGATATAGTATAATGTAATTAAATATCTATGAAAGTTTCACAACAATATGAATCTATTTGTCTAAGATACATGGAAATTTGTATGACCCTGTCTAGATTTAATGCCAATTTTTACTAGTTTTCCAGTTTTATGCATTAAACAATCAATCTGTAATCAAATTGCCTCATTCTTTTTCTGAGAGTCAATTGATATACTGAATAATAAATATCAATTCTGAAATCAAGTTTTCGAGTCCATATTAGGGTGTTTGGGAAGCCCAGAAACCAACCCTAGTGAGCAACTACAAAAGATAGCTTTTCTAGTTCAATCCCAATTCTTTCCAAAGCTTCTCTAAACCTACAAATAATTATATTAACATCCATAACTTATTTCCAGAAATCTCTTTTAGCCCTATCATAGTCGTTGGTTGCTTGGAAACTGTTTTGTAAAGGTTTTATTTTGCACTGGTTGGGACTCCCAAAAACTTGGTAGTGGACTTCAACCTGGATGGTGTTCGAAACATAAATGGGCCCAACATCCAAGTGCTTAGAAACCTAAACAATCAGCATCCTTCCTTTCCTTACTGATTCCACATAAATCTCAGTTTATTCCCTAACTCAGTTTGCTAAATTGCCCACTTGTCAGCTAATTTTTCTTAATGTTTTAATTGCATAGAGTTAGTGAGCCTGAATTTTGCTTTAGCTCCATTACAGTGGTATCATATGACTTTCATCCACTCTTGTGGAAAATAATCTCTCATTGAAGAAATATTGCAATCACTAATTCAAGTTGCAGCTGTGAGGCTCCTACCAATGATAGAAGAAGACTTTGAACAATATGAAGAAGAAACCCTCTATGTTGATGGAGGGCTACCAAGAGTTGAGAATGATGCCTTATATTATCCATCATATAGAGAAGAGATTAGGGAAGAACCTTCAATGGTTAAGAAAGACTTGACAAAGGTGATAGAATCATGTTAAAACATGCCTCGTTTCTACCAGGAGTATCTAGCTTTGGGTAAGGAGAGTTGTGCAAACATTTCTTTCAAAGAATATATTTATTTGAATTATGGATTTTGGCCCAGGCATGTTAATGAGCATTCTTTCAAGAGAAACAAACCATCCATTGAGTCTTCACAACGTCTTCAGGCTTCAAAGTGAGGTTATATCACACAGCGTCATCTCACGACTTTCCATATTCAACACAGAGGCTATCACATAACATGAACACTTCTTTTCCAGAAGTCATTGTCACAGTCTCTTCAATCTTCATGAAATTTTCCAAGAGTTTGGCTCACGACCCTCCAAGATTGGACCCAAATATCACGCAATTCAAAATTGCAGGTGGAGGAACCCTCAACACCTCGAATGAAGAAGATTATGGACTAAGAGAAATTGGAATACAGGTTGTGCATGAATAGAGGGAGATGGAGGACTGTAGGTAGATCTTGGGTAAGACAAGGGAGAGTCTCACGCTCCTAATCACAAATACAAATGAATACAAACCAACAACGATATGAAACTAGAGTGGAATGAATTAGGGTTAATATAATATCGTTCTATACATCAACGCATTGCATGGTAATGAATGCAGTCAACAAGATGCTCAAAACATTCCTCAATGCAGGCTGAATTACTCAGGTGAATATTGCATATGGAAGACTGGAGGTGAGCAGCAAAATAAATCAGAGTGTGTGCAGCATAAATGAAGGAGAAAAGCCAAGAACAAAACGTTCAATTCTGAGTAAAAGGAAAACACAATTAATGAGCCAATTGTTTGGAAATGGACTAGCAAGCAAACCAATTGCCAAGACTGAAATGAAACAACATGAGTTATGGAAGGCGGTGCTCTAATGCCATTGTTGAGATGAATAATTCCCGATTCATTTATTCCATTGTCTAAACATTTATTTATACATTGATGTGGTGGTTGAGTTTCACCTTCCAATCAACCCTTTCGGTTCCTACGTGACTCTTCATATTCATATTCTATATACAGCATTTACATTAACCATGAAACCATAATCCAAGGAATAGGTTTCCAACACTCTTGAATAAAATCAAACTAGAGTCCTAAAACTAGTGAGGGAAGGAAATAATATCACACAAATATAAGGACCCTTGGACCTTGCCTACATGTTGTGATGATATTAACCAATGCCAAAACAAAACTTTCCAAGGATCAAACCACTCAAAGAACTACACCACGCAATTGAACCATTCCTTGCACCAATACCAACAACATTAGATCTAGATCCACTAGCACCAGCACCATCAATTGAAGGATCTCTCTATCTTGAAATATCACTACCCCCAAGATTTAAATTAGTATCGATAAAAATGCCACCATTACCTGGACCATTAGAATTAGGTTCTAAACCATTAAAGGACAATCTCTAATAATAACATCTTGAGCACCTGAGATGCACCTCCACACACATTAAAAGATTCTCCCTAATAGAGTTTTGACGAACATTTTGAAATAATAAACTTAATGAATTGGAAAGCAAACATATCAACAAAGGCATGCAAGTCAACCCAAAGGGTGGGAAAATCCAACTAGAGAGGTTAATGGGCTTAGTTAAGATCATCAAGAGTGAAATTCAACCACCACGAATGAACATTAGAAAGATTACCAGCAATACTCCAAGTAACAAACTATGACACATGGTGATAAAAGGAAAATGTAACTTTATCCTTAACCTTAGCAGGAACTAAAAAAAACATGTTATCCCCCATTTTAGCAAACAACACTTGGTGAAAGCTACTTCATAAGGAATCTTATGAAGGAAAAATAGAATCACCCCTTTGGTCTCTAGATGCACGTAGCCTCACAACTGCAACTTGAATCACCCCTTTGGTCTCTAGATATCCTGAAACGATGTTTCCTGGACCCTGCCGATTTTTTTCGCCGCGCTGATTTTCAAGCTGCATTTCAGGATGATTCTTGGCTATGGCATTTCAAATCTGGACATCTGAATTTTGCTGGGCTGAAGCTACTACACACAAAGAATATGGTAAAAGGATTGCCATTGATTGACAAACCAGACAGAGTTTGTGAAGGCTGCATTTTTGGCAAGCAGCATAGAGAAACTTTTCCAGTTGGAAAGACATACAGAGCACGCACACCACTTGAGATCGTGCACTCTAATATTTGTGGTCCAATGCAGACAACGTCCATTGGTGGCTACAAGTATTTTCTTACTTTTATTAATGACTACTCAAGAAAAACATGGGTATATTTTTTGAAACATAAATCTGATGCATTTAGTTGTTTTCAACAGTTTAAAGCACTCGTGGAGAACCAGAGTGGTCACCGCATCAAAATCTTAAGGATGGACAGAGGCGGTGAATATGTTTCAAATGAATTTCTAAATTTTTGCAAAATTCATGGCATACAGAAGCAATTCATTGCGCGATATACACCTCAGCAGAACGGTGTCGCAGAAAGAAAGAACAAAACCATTATGGAAATGGCGTGCAACATGTTGGCAGACAAGCATTTGCCAAATGAATATTGGGGTGAAGCAGTCGCAACTGCTCTATACATTATGAACTGTTGTCCGACAAAGAGTGTGAAGAACAAAGTTCCTCAAGAAGCATGGACAGGTATGAATCATAGGGTTTCTCATTTAAAAGTTTTTGGTTGTGTCACATATGCTCATGTGCTAGATGAGCTAAGAAAGAAGTTAGACAAGAAGGGACAAAAATGTATTTTTGTTGGTTATTCTGAAGACACAAAGGCATACAAGTTGTATGACCCTGTGGCAAGGAAAGTAATTATTAGTTGCGACATTCAATTTGTTGAAAATGAATCATGGGATGGAACCGTTGAGAAGAATGTCAAGATTGTGTCGAATGTCTAGCATGAAGACATGACGGAAGAAGTGGTTCAAACACCACAAGTAAATCAACCAGGCGCAGAACCTTTGACTCCCATGACACCGCGACATGGTCAGCACAAAGAACATCGACACAAGTCGCAGCTCAAGTTACACCGACAAGCACACCAAGAGGACAACAACCTCCATTAAATAGTTCAACATCAACAGATCCAGTGAAGACAAGAAGTCTGCGTGAGATATATGAATCTGGTACACCAAATTCTTTCTCTCTCTTTGCATTGTTTTCTCAAATAGATGATCCACTGACATTTGAGGAAGCTGTTGAAGAAGTATGGGCACAAGCCATGGATGAAGAAATAGAATGCATTGAGAAAAACCAGACATGGGAACTGGTTGATGTACCAAAAGATAAAGATGTAGTTAGCGTCAAATGGATTTATAAAACCAAACAAGATACTGATGGGAATGTGCAGAAGCACAAGGCAATAATGGTAGCAAGAGGGTTTACACAGCAGCCTGACATAGATTTTAATGAAATGTTTGCACCACTTGCACGCATGGATACAATCAGAACTGTTTTGGCCATTGTCGCACAAAGCAAATGGCATGTTTATCAAATGGATGTTAAGTCAACATTTCTGAATGGTTATTTGGATGAAGAAGTATATTTGGAACAACCACAAAGCTATGAAGTTCCAAGACAAGAACACAAAGTGTACAGGCTGAAAAAGGCGCTCTATGGTTTGAAGCAAGCTCAAAGAGCTTGGTACAATCGCATTGATTCCTATCTCACTGAGAATGGATTTCACAGACGTGAAAGTGAGCCAACACTGTACACCAAATTGAATGAACAAGGTAACATGTTAATTGTTTGCCTGTATGTGGATGATTTAATATTTACTAGTGATTTTGGCATAAAAGAATTTAGAACAGTCATGGAAAGTGAATTTGAAATGACTGATTTGGGGCTCATGAATTTCTTTCTGGGCATTGAAGTCCAACAATCTGAAAGTGGTATTTTCATATCGGAGTCCAAGTATGCAAGCACAATTTTAAAAAGATTTAATATGTCAAATTGCAAGGAAGCCCCAACACCAGTAATAACAGGTTTAAAATTGAGCAAAGATGATGATGGATCAAGTAGATCCTACGTTGTTTAAAAGGCTTGTTGGCAGCCTTATGTATTTAACAGCAACAAGACCAGACATCATGTATGGAGTAAGTCTGATCTCAAGATTCATGGAGTCACCAAAAGACTCACATTGGCAAGCAGGTAAAAGAATTTTGAGGTATGTAAGTGGTACAAAAGATCTTGGCATAATGTATTCAACTTCAGAAAATTTTAAACTCATTGGATATACTGACAGTAACAATGGAGGCAGCACAGATGACAGGAAATGCACATCTGGGTACACATTTCATTTTGGTACAGGTGTTGTTTCGTGGGCTTCGAAGAAACAACCCATAGTAACTCTATCTTCAGCAGAAGCAAAGTATGTTGCAAGTACAGGTGCTGCATGTCAAGCTGTTTGGATTAGAAGAATGTTAAAAGACCTATCGCAGAACCAGCAAGAACCAACAACTATTTTCTGTGACAACAATTCAGCCATTGCCTTGTCAAAGAATCATGTGTTTCACAAGAAAACCAAACACATTGACACAAGGTATCATTTCATAAGAGAGCTGGTGAATAACAATGAAATTTGTTTAGAATTTTGTAGGTCTGAAGATCAACTTGCATACATCTTGATTCTTCACAAAACCATTGGCAAGGGATACATACCAGTATCTCTGAAATTATTTGGGAATGACAAGTTCTGCACAGTGAACTCTGTCATGAAAAGAGCATGTTTTCTGCTCTGAAACATTTTGTAAAATTTTTGTTTTAAATTTCGATCTGCTCATAATTAAGAGGGAGCATTGGAAATATTAATTACTCGTTGATACATAATCACATCAGCCAACTCTGTCAGAGTCTGTAGTAGGTCAAAAAGTGTCAAAGAGTCTGACAAGATAAAAAGTCCAGATCTCTCGTATATAAGACAGTAGAATTTAGTTGTTGAAGCTAATTCTCTAGGTATATGAAGAAGGAAATTGTAAATCTGAAAATAAAAGAGACAAGCAAAATATAACAGAGAAGAGAAATGCGGAGAAGAAGAAGAAAAACTCAGTGAAGAGTTTGAAGCTCAAGCTTCTGTGTTTTTTCCAAGTTTGTATTTACGGCTGTAACTTTTGTTATGCCGTCACAAGAAATATAAATCCTTAAGTTTATGGTTTAATGCAAGTTCTAGTTAGCCGCATATCTTCTCCATATTTACCTGAGTGAATGTTGTTTACATTTACTGTGAGTGAAAGACAAAGAATCCATAATTATTTCACTGTGTAAAAGTTCTAGTTTTACACGCAGAAGTTCAACACAAATCTTGTTTATTATTTTCTTATATGATATTGTGAGTGAGTCGCAATATAGTTGTGTCGCACAGTTAATCCTAGGTTACTGCAGTGAAAAGTGTTTTTCATATTCTTAAGTCCTTAAACTAAGAAATATAAAGTTGTGAAAACTTGGTCGCACATGAGTTGGTCGCAACCAAATTCATGTCACGGTAAAAGCCCGTCGAAGCCAAAGTAAAAGTGTGTCAAGGTGAAAAGGCCGTGCACTTACTCCACAGTAACTCTGTCGCAACACAGTAACTCTGCGCAATAATTCCATCGCGCAGTAATTCTGTTGCGCAGTAAATTCCGTCGCAAGTAAATCGAGTCACAAGATATGGAAAAAGTCAAAAGAAAAAAACAAAGGTTGTGCTGCGCGCGGTAACTCAAGTTAATTGCCACGCCCACCGTTTTTCCCGAGATCTGGTATCAGAGCTAGTTTAGGAAAGAAATCTACGATTCTATGCACGATCTACGAATCGATCTCTGCAATAATTCTAACCCTTTGATTCCCATTCCGGAAGTTAGAGGGATTAATTTGCTTATTGTTTTTGTGCATTCACAAAGCCATCCAAGGCTACAACCACTTATTTCATTTATAGATTAGATGCATAGCTTCACTTGCCTAGATAGACTTTAGTTGTTTTTATTTAATTAAAAATGCACATGCATAATGATATCATTGTTTGTTTCATACAACTGAACGAAGATCAAAGACCTCGACTAACCAGGTAAACCATCAATTTCAAATCACTAAGCATTAAAATTTATTATCATAATCCCATTTTCTGGTTCTCATAGTTAGATTATTTTGCAGGTACTTTGCTGCTTAACCAAGGAGCTAAAAGTGAGTCGAAACATCCTTGACTACTGTTCATATCTCTAGTAAGTTAAGTCTCTGACCTATCCAGGCCCACTGGGACTTTATCGAGATCAAATTTGTTTACCATATTTTCAGATGATTCTGGCATCATTCTAGATTAGACTTATTATGGGCTATTAGGGGTGGTATGTTATTTGATTTAAATGACTATGTTTCCCTGGTGAGGGGCAGTCTTGATCCTTGAATAGGCACTTTATATAGATAAATATGTTTCGAGTTAGATTCCACTACTTTAAATTATTAGTTGCATACCATACTTACACTTGTATCCAAGGTGAATAATATTAGATGTTAGATTTTTCTTTTTCTTTCTCCAGTAGGGGTTTTCAGTTGGATCAGTTCCTTCTGTGATTCTCCAGCTAGCCGGTCACATGCCAGGATTGTATCTTCTGGTCTAATACAGATTGTGAAGAGTCATAGGCTTAACCACCCTAAGGCGATGAGCTGGGCGGGTCTTAGGCATGTAGATCTTTACGCCAGAAATTTATCATTTCCATTATAAGTAATATGTATTATCATAGATATACAATCTACAGCTCGGATCTATACAGTTCTTATTTCCATCTTATAGATCTAGTTTAGCAGTACAGGTTTCTGACCTTTATTATGCAATTCTATGTTTACAAACATCTAACTTTACTAACTTTTCTTTTTACTTCATTAGCTATTTCATAATATTAATGCAGAAGACTTTATCACCCAATTCCACAATTAGGATCAATATACATATAATTATTTATCCAATTTGTATTAGATATGTATTATTTATCCAATTTGTATTAGATATGTATTAGATATGTTGCCTAGTGCAACAGTTAGGAAACACAACATAACCAATAATACTTAGGAAAATAACATAATCAATTACTATACCAGAGTTGTTGTCCAATGCAGCAGTTAGGAAATCACATAATCAAATTACTGTGCTAGATTCTAACACTAGTACTAACCATTATGTTCAATTGTCACATTCCTGCAGTAGGAATTTATTCTCTGAATAGCTTAGGACGGTGCATACAATTTTCATATTCTTCCATTTACAAGTACTTGTACAATATATCTGTTTTCACAAGTTTAGTGCATGTAAAGCACAGGTTTTCCATATTAACAGTACCATCATTACTTTCTTTTTTATAGCTTCTAACCATTAGAAATAAAATGCAGCATATACATAACTATAGGAGCCATATTTCAGAAAACCAAAAATAAACGTGAACAAAAATAGATCAATATTAGAAACTCGTCTGTTCAAATTACATATGCCAATTTGCAACTATTATTGGAAAACCCCGATCCACCAAACCATTGAAATTTAGTAAACTTTCATCTTTTTGTTTCCAAGAGTCACCCTTGAGCTAGGTCCTGGACTCTCTAAGGATTTGTTCTTAAGTTCTTTCCATTTTTAGATCTTTTTAATTATAGATCTGCATAACTGCATAACTAACCTAGAGACCCTAGCTATCCAAGAAAATCTTTAACCAATATGCATGGTTCATCACAGGCAATCCTCCTACCAACAAATCCAAGCGGTAATCCTTCCAATTCAATAGCCAATATTCCTGTCAGCCAACAGACGATATTGTTGTTTAGTAGTACTCAAGCATTCCTCCCACCAGCTTGTACCCAACGCCTATAGTGCTCACACTCTTTGGCCGTAGATAATTTTCGAACCATGACTACTTGTAAGTTGTACCTTAATCATGTGTATCCAAATATCAAGCGACTGGTTCCTCTTTTCTTCTTTTAAATGTTCAAATTTTTGTTCTTCAATTTTGTTTTATGCTCACTCTTTTCTTCTTTCAAGTTCAAAATTTTGTTCTTTCTCTTTTTCTATGTTAGATCTAATTTTCTTCCTTGTTCATTACCATTCTTTCACAACACAACCTCTTGGCATTCTTTTTTTCGTTCTTTGGTATGGGAGGCATTTACCAATATTATCCAGTCTTTTTGGTGGTGACACCTATTCAAGAGGTACATTTTCTAGAGGTGTCTTTTCATATTTGAGATCGTTTTACTTTTTGTTTTTTTATTATTTTTTTTGTTTATTCTTAATTTCTGTTTAATCTTTGTTTATTATTATTATTTTCTTCTATAGAGACCAAAAGACCTCATTCATCAACTTTGCCTAGCATATTTTCAACTACATCATAGAATATAACTTAACCAATATACATGGTAATTACAAAACATAAGGTTCACGTGTTCACATAACACTTACATAAAATACTGGGGCAACATTCTAGGGTATTACTTCCCCTCCCCATTATAACAACACCCTCCACAGTGTTAACAAAATTGTCCATCTCAATCCTGGAACAGATATGGGTATGCTTCTTCCCTCCATCTCCTGGGTGGCTTCCTTGGCCGCAATGTGCTTCCATTGCAATTCTACCTAGGCGATGGCTCTGCTGGCCCTGTTCCAGAGCACAACTTTTTTTTTGGTCGTCTAGGATACACATGTCAGTGCATGTATTAATTCCATGGAATTGCCCATTCAGTTCCCCTGTATCAAATGCCAACCCACAACATGCTTATTTTATCCTCCATCTCCTAGGTGGCTTCCTTGGCCGCAATGTGCTTCCATTGCAATTCTACCTAGGCGACGGCTCTGTTGGCCCTGTTGCAGAGCACAACTTTTTTTTTGGTCGTCTAGGATACACATGTCAGTGCATGTATTAATTCCATGGAATTGCCCATTCAGTTCCCCTGTATCAAATGCCAACCCACAACATGCTTAATATAATGTACATATTTCTTTCATAATGATACATGAAATATATTATGCACTTTAACATTAGGTGGTAGAGAAAGTTGATACGCAACAGGTCGCATTTTAGCTAGGATTTGGAAAGGTCTACAGTATCGCTAGCCAAGCTTAGAACATCTTCCAAATTTTATAGAGCTCCTCTTTGCCTTTACTTTGAGATAGACGTGGTCTCCAATCTCAAATTCATGGAGTCTTCTATTTAGATTTGCATAGCTTTATGGCGATCCTGAGCCATTTTCAAATTTTGTTTCACTTTGTTAACGATCTGTTTTAGTTTTTCCAGCATGTCGAGTCTGAGCATGACTTTATCCACAAGGTTGTCCCAAGAGATAGAGGTGTTGCACTTTGTGCCATACATTACCTCTAAGGGACTCATTTTTGCTAACGTTTGGTAACTGTCGTTGAAAGTAAATTGAGCCAGGTGCAAGTAGTTTTCTCATTTCTTGGGATTATCCATCAGATACATCTGTAGCATATCCTCTAAAATATAGTTTGTTCTCTCAGTCTGTCCATTTATCTGAGAGGGTGATAAGCGGTACTCATGTTTAGCTGAGTGCCTAAACCTACAAATAAATCTTTTGCGAAGTTTGATGTGAACTTCGCATATGTGATTGAAATTATATGTTTAGGTACTCCATCCAGTATGAAAGTTTCCTTTATGAAAATTTCTGCGATATTTATAGCCTTGAAGGTTTATTTGAATGGAATAAAGTGACCCTCCTTGTTGAGTTTATCCCCAACGAACGACCATAGAAATGGTCTCCTATTTCCATTCAAGGACGGGTAAAGGTTGTAACAAGTCAGCTAGATGCCTCTGCTGAACCTTTACTTGCTGGCATTCCAAACATCAAGATATGTACTTAGTCATTTCTGATTTCATTTTTAGCCAAAAGTATTGTTTACTTACTTCTGAAATCATTTTCTAGTATCCTGAATGTCTGAAATAAGGTTGTTTATGAAACTCATTCATGATAGTATCCTTTAATTCCGGTGAATCTCGAACATACAAACTACCCTTGTAAGTATCCCATCTGTAGTGATATTGAAATCCTCTTTATGTTGTTTTGTTGCATCTGTCTACAGACTTGACCAAATTTTATGTTTTGTTGCATCTGTCTACAGACTTGACCAAATTTTATTATAATATTTATCTTGTTAATAAACTCCCTTGATTCTATCCTTTAGATCAGTTTCAAAAGTAGTGGCATTCGTTGAATAAATCAGCCAAACACTCCTACTGAGGGCGTCAACTATGTGAAAGAAAAGATCAGAGCAAAAGAAACACGGGCAGATGATTCACCTTCTCATTATTCAGAGCTGATTAAATAGGAAATACAAAACAATAATACTGTGGGTGAATACCATAGTTAGGTAAATACCGTCGTGGGTTACCTAACTCTCTAACCTAACTACGGGTGAGATTACTCTCTTCAACACACCCCCTTAATCTCAACTGGTAGTACATCATCAGCACTGTCTATGCCTAAGGATGCCTGCTGGTCTATGTCTCAGCTAGGCTTACATTTCATTCAAAAACCTTAAGCTTGACTTTCTTCCTTGAAGTGTAGTTGGAATTCTTTTTCTTTGTCTTCTGGATCTTGATGTTAAGTAGTTGATCTTCTTCATCTTCTGGAACATAGTGAAAGTCTTCATCTTCAGTTTCAACATGATTCTTCTGGTTGTCATCTTTACCTGCACACTCAACATTTTTGTTAGAAAAAATATGAATATATTGCATCTTTTCTTGGAGAGCATTCACATCTTGGTGTTGCTCATCAATGACAACCTCATTTGCTTGATTCCATTGTGCACCATTCAGTGCTTCTTCAAAAAGTGTGGGCTGAGAAGAAAACAGAGCATACTGTAGATGCTCATCAGGAGCCTGCTCATAGATCTCCCTCAAACTTCTGGTTTTCTGATTTTTGGGTGGACTACATGTTGTTTGTTTTGTGATGCTATCAGCTGGTAGTTTCTCATTCTCAGCAACTATTGCAGCTTCTATGCTGCCATCAACTGTCTCTTGCTCAAAGAGACTATCACTCACATCATTGAGTCCAGCTGCAGTAACAAGTTTGCCTTCACTGTCATCAGCAAACATAACTGGATCAACATCCTTTGCTGGATTTACATGATCCTCATAGACGCAGTCATTTTGACTGTCTTCCACTTTAGTGTGGGATTCCTGGTGCTTTGCTTGACTTACAAAGTCATCTTCCTCTACCGTTGGTTCCTCACTGAAGACTTCTTTCAGTGTATCCCATGCTTTCTTTGGAGTATCAGCTTCTACAATGTAATGAAAAAGAGAATAGTCTATACTGTCTTGTATGAGACATAAGGCCACAACTTGCCTTCTTTCTTTTTTGAATTCTGTCAAATAATTAAATTTTTTTGGATCAATGGGATCCTCTTCAACTATGAAGTGCCACAAATCTTGTAATTTTAATATATTAATGACTTTAATTGCCCATACATCATACTGATCTCCATTAAAACTCTGCCATAAACATTGTGGCGTTAGAATATTTTTTACCTCTTCATATTCTTCTGGGACTGCTTCTGGTAGCACCATCTTCTAGATCACAACCTTCAATAAGATTGGATCTGGCAAACTGAGCGCGGGGTGAGATCTGGTGAGTTCAGTCCTCCACGGATCTTGTAGATCTTCACCTCAGCTAGCAGTAATCTTCTTTCTCTTCAACTCACGGGGTTCTTCAATGCATGGCCGGTTTACAGCAATTTCCAGGTGATCCAACTGCACAATAGGGCCTCCAACCAATAGCTGATCAATCTGTCTAAAACTCGAATCCAAGAAGAGGACGCAACGTCAAATGCTATCGCGTTACCAGATGATCCGCGTAGGATGATTTTCGTTTCAAGAACAGCACATGTGCTCTGGGTCATAAGCCCTAATGCTTAGCGTTGAAATCAAGATTCAAGATTGGAAAAGGGATAACGTCTAGATCCAAGCGCCTCAAAGAGTTTTTCCTTGTAACTCCGATTGATAGCGCGACCTCCTTCAGATCAAATCTAAGAAGATACTCGATCTCGATTCTTGGAAAGAAAGAAAAGCATAGAAGCTAAGGCACTGAATCTCATGGAGAAAACACGCAAAAGCCAAGATAATAGAGAATACGAGGCAGTGGGGATCGAACCCGAGATCGGTCAAAGGATGCACAGCTCGGATCTACCGAGTCTTCTTGCTGATAGGTAGTCGTGCTCTTCGATTAGATCTGCGGCTCTAATCAATCACGACCGACTGAGACAGAGAGTATCTGGAGTAACCTTTGAGGATGGGGCGACGAAGCAAGATTCTTCATGCCTCCCCTTTTCGTTCGTCCGTCCAGCAATTTAATTTGATACAACGTTCTTGCTCAAATTTCAATCTTGAATTTATTTTCTTTTACCGATGCAGACGCGCCGCGAATCGATGGGAAGGCCGAGAAGCTTTGGCCCAATGTTGTTGGATATGCCGCACATCATCATCATCCGGATAGTCGAGCAACTCCCATTGAGCGGATCTACTGAGTCTTCTTCATACTCCGGCCATCAATTGCTTGGTCAAATCTCAGATCCCCTGTTTTTCCGATCTCGGAAACTGAGCCGGCAATGGAGATCTGTTCAGATCTAAATCTAATTTTGAGTGGTCTCGATCTGAATGCACACTGCGTTCTGTCAAATGTGGAGAGGATCTGCTGTGTTCAAATTGTGCAAATCTGGGAGAAACAGAAATAGATCTGCGACTATGCCATGGAGCGGAGGGATGGCAATAGCTCTATGCTCCGTAGGCAATAGCTTCTTAGAGTGCCTTCCACTCTATGAAAAGGCTTACCCCAACAATGGAAGGATCAGAACTTAAGCTCTGATACCATGTGAAAGAAAAGATCAGAGCAAAAGAAACACGGGCAGATGATTCACCTTCTCATTATTCAGAGCTGATTAAATAGAAAATACAAAACAATAATACTATGGGTGAATAGCACAGTTAGGTAAATACCGCCGTGGGTTACCTAACTCTCTAACCTAACTACGGGTGAGATTACTCTCTTCAACAAACTACCTTGTTTTCCTTTTCCTTAATCTGCTTTATTTTAAACTCGTATTCACTTGGAAATCCCAACCACCTTGTCTGCACGCATTTAGATTCTGTTGGTTAAACAAATACTTGAGCGGATTTGCTGAGTCTTCTTCATACTCCGGCGATCAATTGCTTGGTCAAATCTCAGATCCCCTATTTTTCCAATCTCAGAAACTGAGCCGGCAATGGAGATTTGTTCAGATCTAAATCTAATTTTGAGTGGTCTCGATCTGAATGCACACTGCGATCCGTCAAATGTGGAGCGGATCTGCTGTGTTCAAATTGTGCAGATCTGGGAGAAACAGAAATAGATCTGCGACTATGCCATGGAGCGGAGGGATGGCAATAGCTCTGTGCTCCGTAGGCAATAGCTTCTTAGAGTGCTTTCCACTCTATGAAAAGGCTTACCCCAACAATGGAAGGATCAGGCCTTAAGCTCTGATACCATGTGAAAGAAAAGATCAGAACAAAAGAAACACGGGCAAATGATTCACCTTCTCATTATTCAGAGCTGATTAAATAGGAAATACAAAACAATAATACTGTGGGTGAATACCACAGTTAGGTAAATACCGTCGTGGGTTACCTAACTCTCTAACCTAACTACGGGTGAGATTACTCTCTTCAACAAACTACCTTGTTTTCCTTTTCCTTAATCTGCTTTATTTTAAACTCGTATTCACTTGGAAATCCCAACCACCTTGTCTGCACGCATTTAGATTCTGTTGGTTAAACAAATACTTCATACCAATGTTGTTGATCTTTAACAAAATTATTTTTCCAAGTAGTTGTTGCCTCCACATTCCAAGTGCATAATTATCACCGCTAATGCCAAATCATGGATTGCGTAATTCCTTTCATGATCCTTCAACTTACTAGATTCGTAGCAGATTACATGGTCGTTATGCATTAGCACCCCACCTAGGCCTTCCTTGCTCGCATACGTTCATACTACGAAATCTCCATATGGATTTGCACATTTAGGATAGAAGCAATAGTTAGAAGATGCTTCAATTCTTGAAAACTTAACCTGCATTTTTTCGACCAAATGAACTTTGTTTCCTTTTTATGAAGGGAGGTTATGGGTTCGCATTCTTAGAGAAATACTTAATGAACGTTCTGTAATTTCCAGCAAGACCCATAAATGATCAGATATCTGTCACATTCTTAGGAGTAGGCCACTTCATTATTGCCTTGATTTTATCTAGATCAACTTCTACCCCTTGACCAAAAATTACATGTCCTAACTACTAAATAATCTCCTTCAAGAATTAACACTTGTTGAACTTTGCATACAGTTGGTGTTCTCTTAGAGTTTGCAGAACTATCCTTGGATGTTCTTGGTGTTCCTACTGGGTCTTTGAATAAATGAGGATGTTCTCTCTAAAGACAAGTACAAATTGATCGAAGTACTTGCTGAAAACATTGTTCATGAGACACACGAACGTAGCAGGTGCATTGGTGAGACTGAAAGGTACCACCACAAACTTGTAATGTCCATCATGAGTTTTGAAGGCAATTTTATGAATGTTTTGATCTTTAATCCTGATCTGATGATAGCCAAATCTCAAATCAATCTTAGAAAACATGTTTTCCCCTCCGACTTACTAAAAAAGATCATCAATGATGGGAAAAGGATCTTATTCTTTATGGTCATCTTATTCAGATGTTGGTAGTCAATGCATAATCTCAGAGTTCCATCCTTATTTCTAACAAAAGAAACTGGGGCTCCCCAAGGGGAAATACTAGGCCTCATGTATTCTTTTCCAGTAGTTCCTGTAATTGCAAACTAAATTCTACTAATTCTAGTGTACTCGTTCGATAAGGTGCCCTTGAAATAGAAACTTCTCTAGGAACCAAGTCGAAGCCAAAGTCTAGGTCCCTCTTTGGAGGCAAAGCAGGTACCTCTTTAGCTATGTTGCACTGGTCTTAGGGATGGGGGGGCGCAGGGGACGCGGGGACGAGTTTCTGAGACGGCTAGAGCGCACCCCCGATTTTTCAGGGGACGACAGGTTGGGGACGGTAATTATATAATATAAAATTTAAAAATAATATATATATATTATTATTATTATATATACAATTAAAAATAATAATAAAATTTACATTGAGATAAATCATAAAATAAAAAATCTTTACAGCAGAATATTAAAATAGCTTCCATGAATTTTTATCATAAAACAATGAAACATTGAAACATCAAAACATACATGTTTGCAGCCTTTGATTGAGATAAATGAGTCATAAAAATGAAAAATCAGAACATGGTTGCAGCATGAAATTAAAATATCTACCATGTAAACTTTATAAAAAAACGGAAAAATTAAAAAACATAAAAATTTCAAGTTCAATTTAAAAGTTCAGAGTTATGAATCATTCATGAAACTTAAAAGACTAAAGTCTACAAATGTAATCACATAAATATTTTAGCCTTTAAAGTTTAAAATATGAAATTCATATGCAAAAGGAAGAGTCTATCTAAACATAAATGAAGAATAGGGTTTTAAGTTTTTAAATTTTTAAATTTTAATTAAAATTTTTATTTTTTTTTAACTTTTTTTTTAATGTACAGGAAAGGGGACGCGTGGGAGTCCCCGATTGGTCTAGGGACTTTTGGGACGTCCCCGAAAAGTCCCATTTTTTGGGGTACATTTAGGGTACGGTGAAGAAGTCCCCGAGTCCTCAACAGAGTCCCCGACCATTTGGGGACACGTTTCCGAGGAGTTCCAAAGTCCCCGAAACGCCGAAACGCAGGGAACGGGTGAAATTTTAGGGGGGGCGGGTCCCCGTGCAACATAGCTCTTTAGGGAACACGTCCCAAAATTCCATCAAAACAGGGAAATCTTTCAACTTAGACTCAACTTCTTTCAAAAATCGATTACTTGGGGTGCATATAACTTGCATCCTTTTCAAGCGTTGCATTTTAGCTAAAGGGGGAGTTCTACCTTACCGAAACTCTGTGAGGTAACCCATTTACAGTTCTGACAGTCCCTTTGTTGTCTTCGCAAGTGAATTTATTGGTGTAGCAATTCAATATAACTTTGTGCCTTTCCAACCAATCCTTACCTATGAGCAGATCATAGGATCCCAAATGCAGAATGTTCAAATCTACTCTTTTTAGCATTCCATCCAATTCTATGGAACAACCTTTGATAAACTATGATACTTTCTTTTTTGTTTCTGTGTCCATCTACACCAACTAGGTCTACTTTTATTTACTTTTTTGCATCATAGATTGGTAAAAAATTCTAGCAAAAATATAACTTTTACAAGAGCTGGGGTCGATGAAAATTGAAATAGAATTGCCAAAGTTTTGGTCTAAAGGATTCGATGATCGACGAATATTGCTCAACCTATCAATTGTCTAAGGCTGCATAGATCCTTGGGACTTTGGCCATATCATTAATTGTAGCAGCTTCCTGAATATTGCGACCTATTTGCTTAGTGCAGTCCACTTATCGACGATTCTCATCATGGCCCAACATCGAAGAGGTCGTGTATTATAACCCCTCCCGGTTTCTTTCCCATAACCCCAACAGGTCAATCTTTGCTTTGAGAAAGAACACTTTGTTGAAATTTACTTCTTCCATATGCATTACTATTTTGAAAAGACTTAGTATGATTTCTAAACATAGAGGGCTTTATACACTTTCTTCCGTTATTCATATCTATTTTTCTTCTTATCTCACAAAATCTCCAGGTTCTCAACTTTGTGTTGGATCTTTTCATAATAGAGTCTTTCCTTATGAAAAGTCTCTTCCAAGTCTTTTGGACAATCAAACTCGAGTTTGTCTCGTAAATGATGAGGTAAACAACTTAGGAACCATTGAATCTTAATCTTCTATTCCTTAATAATAATAATTCCAAAAATCTGTTAATAGATCATCCATACTTAGTTGTCCCATATTGAGTTAAGGGAATTATTTTTTCATATCATAGAATCTTCTTGATAGGTACTTCTTTCGAAAGTACTCCTTGAATTCCTTTCGATCGACGTCCTTTTTCTTAATCTTCTTAGTTGACTTCAGATCTTGCCACCAAACAGATGCCTTGGCGGTGAGGTTAAACACAACTAATCGAGTTTTCATATTACCGTCATAGTTGTAAATCTGAAAGTATTTCTTCATTCCCAACAACCAAGCTTCAGCTTCTTCATTCATCTTCACCATACCCTTGAACATAGGTGGTTTGATTTTCTTGAACTCCCATGGAAGTTCTTAGAAAATGTTTTCTTATGCTTTTTCTTGGGAAATGATCTCATAGTACTTTCACTATCTAAGTTGTCTGAGGCAGTCTTTTTACCACTACTTGATCTGTTTTCTACCTCGGGTAGAGGTTTTGAATTCGATTCCTTGCTTCTAGACACTTCCTCTTAAGATTATTTCTTTCCTCCATTACTGAAAGTATGAGCATGTTGTGTTGTGTTTTTATTTCAATATGGTTCTGCAACAGGATAGCATTTATCTCATGTTGCTCCTCAAAATATTTTATGTTCTCCGCTTTGAAACTCTAAAATTTTTCCTGCAATCTTATCACTGTTTCTAGCATTACTGAAGGAGTTGTTTTTCAGTCTGAGTTCAACTCGACTCATACATTTTCCTATGGTGTGAATCAACTTCCCACCCCAACTTGATGGGGCACCTCACTCATCTAGACACTTCCTCTTAAGATTATTTCTTTCCTCCATTACTGAAAGTATGAGCATGTTGTGTTGTGTTTTTATTTCAATATGGTTCTGCAACAGGATAGCATTTATCTCACGTTGCTCCTCAAAATATTTTATGTTCTCCGCTTTGAAACTCTAAAATTTTTCCTGCAATCTTATCACTGTTTCTAGCATTACTGAAGGAGTTGTTTTTCAGTCTGAGTTCAACTCGACTCATACATTTTCCTATGGTGTGAATCAACTTCCCACCCCAACTTGATGGGGCACCTCACTCATCTTTTCAAGAGCTTATGATTTTTTTTATTACCTTTTTTCTTTTCAATGTTGTCTTCTTCTTGCAGAAATTCATATAGTTAATTAGTCACATATTAAAAATCTCAGCAGATTAATCAAGTCCATAATGTCTAAGGGCTATGACCTTGGCTCGGCTCTGATACCACTTTGTGATGTACCCGTAACACTTCAAATTTTTTTGCAATTAAATAAAATATAATTACTTAGCAAGAACTATCTAGTCGAGCACTTACCTTCGCCCGACGAATAACTTAATTGATTCTTTCTTGCCTCCATTATTGAAAGTATGAGCATGTTGTATTGTGTTTTGATTTTAATATGGTTCTGCAACAGGATATCGTTTATCTCATGTTGCTCCTCCAAATATTTTATGTTCTCGGTTTATAAACTCTAGAATTATGCCTGCAATCTTTTCACTGTTTCTAGCATTACTGAAGGAGTTTTTTTTATGACTGAGTTCAACACGACTCATACATTTTCCTATGGTGGGGATCAACTTCCCACCTCAACTAGATTGACCACTTCACTCATCTTTTCAAGTGCTTATGATTTTCCTGTATTACCTTTTTCTTTTCAATGTTGTCTTCTTGCTGAAATTTAAACAGTTAATTAGTCGCATATTAAAAATCTCCACAAAGGAGCCGAGTCCATAACGTCCAAGTGCTATAACCTTGGCTCTGATACCACTTTGTAATGTACTTGTAACACTTTAATTTTTTTTTTCAATTAAATAAAATATAATTGCTTAGCAAGAACTATCTACTGGATCGCTTACCTTCGCTCGATGATTAACTTAGCTCCTTCAACTAAGCTCATACAAGAAATATTCCTAGCGAGAATGCTGTCAAGCTTAACATTACCATCGTTAAGTTGGGGTTCAACCAATCTTGTCTAAGTATGTATAAGTCACCAAACTTTGTTTAACATCCATATGTGATTTGCGATTAACATCATAGGTACCCATTTTTCATTAGAGTTGTTAACCAATCCTCTAGGACGAGGAACTTATTCCTGTAACACATTCCATACTACTTAATTTCATTGTTGCTCGACTTAGAATAATTTCTTTCACATTGTGATCATGCAAGTTTGCGATTAACATCATAGGTACTATACTAAAGTATATACAAGTGGCCAGAAAAACCCAAAATTACAACTATTACATGGGTGGTAAAGAAGTACAGACCTAGACTTCCCCATAAGCTAGCGCAGTTCTCCATGTCTGAGTTGTCTTTAGCGTCAAGATCATTCAGTTTCAATAGCTATTGTGGTGTTTCCATCTTCAGTTGTTGATCCAGCGTCATCCACAGTGGTGTCAGTTTCAACCACACCAAAAGAAGCAGGAGTGGTTGTACCTTTATGGATTGTCTATAATCTCCTACAATTGCTAGCAGTAACCTCTCATCATCCAAGCAATTCAGAGGCTGCGATTGTACCTAGAGGTTTGCGGGATAGTTCAAGAGGCTTCGCAGTCTTCACACCTTCATGCAGCCTCCAAGGTAGAATTTTATACAATTAAATCTCAGTTATTTTTAGCATTAGGCGGTGAGGCGATGGGTTTCAAAGGCGGGCAAGTGGTGGAATAGCCGGAGGGGTGGGAGTGTTGGATCTGAGATCCACCGAGAAAATAATACACACAATTTAATAACAGACATTCAATAATGAACACAAGGTTTACTGTGGTAAAACCCTCGAGAGGGAAACATCCACGGAGCAATGGTATCGGTCTTCCTTATTATTCAATGAATGAAGATTACAACAGCTTACAACTCTCTGACCTTCTCTACGAGAATACAAGAAATATATACATTTCTTTCACAGTTACTATTAACTGAACAAACTACATTAATTCGGTAAGTTAGTTATGCAACCACAGAGAGAACGGTTGTCACCCGTTTCCAACAATCTCCACCTTGACAACAATTTACCTAATACCTTGCTCATTGCTCTATTCATCACCTTTCCTGCAAGCCTAGAGAAGCTAGGCACCACCGTAGCTTCTCTAAAGTAACTGGCTTTGTGAACATGTCTGCATTATTCTCTTTAGTGTGAACCTTTTCAAGAAACACTCCACCTTCATCAACAACATGTCTAACAAAATGGTATTTTACGGGAATATGCTTTGTCTTACTGTGATAAGCTGGATTTTTAGCCAAATGAATAGCACTTTGACTATCACAAAAAACTTTTATAGTGTTCTGAACTTTTCCTAACTCACCCAGCAAACCTTTTAACCAGACTGCCTCTTTGCAAGCATGTGAAGCAGCTATATATTCTGCTTCTGTAGTGGATAAAGCAACAATATTCTGAAGCTTTGACATCCAACTAATAGCTCCACCTGCAAGAGTAAAGACATAACCTGAAGTGGACCTCCTCTTGTCCAAATCACCTGCAAAATCAGAATCAACATAACCACAGACTTCATCACTACAACCATTAAAAGTGATACAATAGTTGCTTGTGCCTCTTAGATACTGAAGCACCCATTTCACTGCTGCCCAATGCTCTTTTCCTGGATTTGCCATGTATCTACTGACAACACCAACTGCATGTGAAATATCCGGTCTTGTACTTATCATCGCATACATTAGACTTCCTACTGTATTAGCATATGGTATATGAGACATATACTGCTTTTCTTCATCATTTTTAGGACTCAAACCTGAAGAAAGCTTGAAATGAGAAGCTAAAGGGATATTAACA
>LPNX011052912.1:293533-320866 GCA_001517045.1 Pseudotsuga menziesii
GTTTTCTGCTATGTTTGCCTCATTTGTAGAGTTCTCCTCTCTAGAAGCTTGCTTGCGTTTCCAGCAGTCTTTCTTAAGATGTCCTGCTTTATTGCAAAACCAACACTTCAATTTACTCTTTTTGCCCTTTGACTTTGATCTTGATGTACCCCTTGAATGTTGTCCTCTTTCACTGGTTCTTCCCCTGGCTATCATTACTTCTGATGTCGAGTTTTCAAGACTAGATTTCTTTCGAGTTTCCTCAGAAATTAAGGCTCCCACAACATCATCAAAGGTAATAGATTCAACAGAACTAAAACTGATAGAGGTTACAAAATGTGCCCATGACTCGGGCAGAGAGCACAACATTAAAATTGCCTTGTCTTCAGAACTAATAATATCTTCCATACTAGACAACTGACAAATAAGAGTATTGAACGCATTCAAGTGATCAGAAATTTTTGTACCTTCTTTCATACGCAAGGTAAATAATTGCCGCTTCAAAAGGATTTTATTTGTCAAGGATTTAGTCATATACAAACTTTCCAGTTTTGTCCAGAGACCTGCTGCTGTAGTTTCAGACACAATATTAAATAAAACATCATCGGCCAAGCATAATCGAATAGCACTCAGAGCTTTTTCATCTATCTCGTTCCAGTCTTCATTGGACATATCATAGGGTTTCTTGGTTTTCCCTACCAGTGCCTTCGCCACTCCTTGCTGAACCAACATATCCCTCATCTTGACCTTCCATAACTCGAAATTATTGCTCCCATTGAATTTTTCAATTTCAAATTTAAAACTCTGTGTTTTTGCCATTTTCTCAAGATATTTTTACTGCTAGTTACTTTTATTTGAAAAATATATTTCCAAAAAACTTGCCGCACAAAGCTTGACTTTCAAAGTTTTTTTATTATTCTTTAGCACAAGTCTTTATTCCATAAGCAAATTTTTTTTTTTACTTCCAAAATAAAAAACTTTCAATGAACTTTACGGCTTCCAAACTTCCAATTCTATTTTCTTAATTGAAAGAATCCATTTTAAATAAAAAAATACGGTCCTTTTTCTCCTTCCTTTTACTATATCTTTTAAATATATATATATATATTTTTATATCCAGATTTTTAATATCCTTGGATAAAAAAAAAATTACCGTACTCCAAACTCAAAGGCAGCATCAAATTCCATACACAGGAGACTCCTTCAACGGTGAGCGTTCTCCAAAATACAAACGCAGCATTAAATTTTCAGTCTAAAAAGCAGACTCCTTCTTCACGCTGTCAAGCTTTAGTCTCCACGTTCAGCACAAGCAGCCAGCCTTCTCTTCTAAGCGTTTCAGCAATTAGCAACAGGCTCCACACAAAGCTTCGCAATCAGCAACAGGCTCCAGGCAAAGCTTCAAGCTCATCTTTCAGCACTCAAGCTCTGATACCACTTGTTGTATCTGAGATCCACCGAGAAAATAATACACAGAATTTAATAACAGACATTCAATAATGAACACAAGGTTTACTGTGGTAAAACCCTCGAGAGGGAAACATCCACGGAGCAATGGTATCGGTCTTCCTTCTTATTCAATGAATGAAGATTACAACAGCTTACAACTCTCTGACCTTCTCTACGAGAATACAAGAAATATATACATTTCTTTCACAGTTACTATTAACTGAACAAACTACATTAATTCGTTAAGTTAGTTATGCAACCACAGAGAGAACGGTTGTCACCCGTTTCCAACAGGGAGGAACATGAAAAGGAACAAAAAAAATGTTTCAGATTAATGTTAGGACCCCTTAGCATTAATCTAGTTGCAGTTCACTCGAAAGCGGGTGGACAAGTGGACGGTTGGGAGGGAGGATGAGAGGCACGTGGAAGGATGTCCAGTCCCCTGTGCTACCTCCTCATCACCCCTCGTCAGACCTCTTATATTCACGCATTTCTCGCCTACGACGAATGAACTTGGCATGCTCACAAGTACTGAGCTCTCATCAACAAACGACGGATGGTTCAGCTGTGGAGTAGGCTTCGTTCAAAAGCAAGTGATTGGGTAATCATGAGGTGGTTCAGAACATTCATTTTCTCGACAAGGGTGAATTGGTGGCGGTGCTGGCGGCACTCTAGCATGCATGATCATTATTTGCCTCCGTCAGGCTTTAAAGAGAGTTTCCATCTTTTCTTTCCACTTATTAATCTGAGACTTGTCTGCTCTACGCTCGCCACTTGGGAGTTCCCTACGGAGCTTCTACGCAGTTATAGAGATCGCGAGGTTGGCACAGAATCGCACTAGCGAGCTGTGTGGTTGGGCAGTCCTGGTGAGCTGCAGGGTCTTCTGTCCACATAAAACTACGATCGCGACATCACCCAAGCTAAGGTTCTCTCGGGTATACCTCAGCCTGGCCTTCTATCTTTTTGTTGTCTTTGTCGTCACCCTTACTGGGGTCTAACGGTGGTGAGCTCAGTCTGCCACCCTTTCTGGAGCTTTAAAATTCTGGGTATACTCCACCTTCTTTTGGTAGCAAGATTTTCCCGTGGATCGTGTTCTGCTGAACCTCCGTTTTTCTGGGATCTATTCAAATCCTTTTTGAGTTCCCCTCGAGTGAAACTGCTCGTGTTTCTATCCTCTCCTCGAGCCCTTTCCACTAGACGCTCTTGCTCTCGTCGGTTGCCTACCCGCCTGATAATATGCCTCCTCGCAAAAGCGCCCACAGGGCCTCGATCCTACCAGAGGTTCGTCAATCTGAACCAATGAGCCCTCCCATCGGTTTTCAAAAGCATTTGGTTGAAAAAAGTAAACGCTTCAAAAGAAAAATCCCATACTCTCTCTAGGCCACCACTCAGCGTGCGAAGAGAGATGTCGAGATGGACAGAAGTTCCCTGGGGCTGGAGAAAATCAAAAAAGAATTCCAAGATCTAGTTCCTGATCTAGGTTCTTCTCGAGGTCGTCTCTCCCTATATCAGAAGTCCTTGGACTTGCACTGGTCTCAGAAGATGGTTCTTAGCAGAACCCTAGTGGAGAAGGACGGACAACATGGAGAAATCTTACTCCAATAGGATAAAATGATGATGACCTTGCAACATATTCTAAACAATCAAGTGGAGATTGCCAAGCGGATGGGCATACAACTCGAGCCCGACTCTCCCAACGGGCCTCATGAACAATCTGTTGATTGATGTTGCATCCCAATTGTCTCTGTTTTGGTTAATTTCTGTTTAAAGCTTTTGTTTAAGACATTACATTTTGCTTTCATGGAAGATACAATCTTAACACTGATTCGGAACTCGCACTCCTTATGGTATAGTCTTGTTTCCTTTTGGGGAAACTTCCATTTTGATCTTCAACCAGTTTTTCCAGTTTTGGGAGGGCTTAGTTTTACTTTGTAAATTTCAGTTTTTGGCAATAGAAAGAACGTCTAACTTACAAAAAATATCTAGTTGCAGTTCAAATAGAAGAAAAAAATTATTCTATTGAAAGTATAGTCTTGAAAATATGTTGGGCTATATATTGAGCGCCTCGAAAAGAGGCTAAATAAGACATCAAAATGTTTCATAGGAGGCCATGATGGTCCGATGCATTTAATTGGTCCCAAAATAAATTATACATTAAAACCTAGGTTATAATGTCTCGAACTACGGGCAGATTAAGTGAAATTTCGGCGAACCGATTACCAGAGTCCTTGCAGTCAAAGGCAAGGACTAATAAGACATGAGAAATAATAAAAAGGGGTGTACAACAATAAAAGAACAAAGCGGCAGGGACTAATAAGACATGAGAAATAAAAAAAGGCAGACAATAATAAAAGAAGAAAGACTAGAAGATGATAATATGAGTTATGAAAATAGGATAAGTTTAAATAAAAAAATGGAATAGGGAAGATTAAATTCTTTATGAATAATTTTAAAGACACGAGCAAATAAATGAGGGCAATGATAATTTTAAATAGATTGATTATATTAGGGGGTAATACGAGCTAATAAATAATGTGTGAAAAAGAAAAGTGCAAGATTGAAAGAGATAAGATATTACTAAGATAGGAAGAGATAATAAATAGATGAGCAAGGAGAAAGAGGGGTTTGGATAGACTTGCCTGTTGTTTGATTGGTGTAGGATTTAATACATGAGCAAAGTATTTAATAAACACAATTGTTTAAAAGAGGGTCAGATTAGTATTTGATACTTTTGAATAATTGTTTGAAATGTTAATTAGAGTTTTAATATTCTTTTTTGGTGAATGTAAGGATAGGAAGTAAGGGATATGCGAGGGCTATTAAGGAGAGTTATTTAAGTGAAATGCAAGATTTTTAACATCTCTTTAGGACTATTTCCCATATGGTTTCAACTTTGAACGCTGCAACGATTCCATGTTAAATTTCAATGGTGTAACCTCGACAAATTATATGTAAATTATGACAATTTGCTGCAAACTTCAGCCGAATTCAATCAACTTTATTTTAATGGAAAAAATAACTCCATTTCAAAATCTTCTTCATTAAACCGCCCATATTTATTTCTCTGTTGTGTTTTGAGGCTAAAACACTTGAAACAAATTTGTTTTGGGTCCAAATGCTTAGAGTGGCTTACGCCAATCGTGGATAGATATTTAAGCAAACACTAGATATAGATTTTACCATGAAAAAGATACAAATACTATTAGTACTAATAAAATATTAAAGTAGATTGCTTATATATAATATTTTTAATTAAATATTTATAAATATATTATAAATTGTATAAAGACATTTTTATAATAAAATATAATATTAATTTTAATAGGTTAATTTGAGAAATGACTGGTTATTAATAATTATTTTAATAATAAAGTACGGAATTGAATGATGATTAAAGTTTTTTTTAATTGGTTTTCAAATTTTAACGGTCCACTAATAAGAATCTGTATCCATGTTACACTTAAACGGAATACTCAATGATTCGAATTTGTTTCGACTTTTTATACATAAAATACCAATACTACTAAATTATGCTACTATGAATTGTACAGAGAGAAATGTTGGAATAATATAATTACACTTGCACACTTGTCTTTTCAGATGCCTAACAGTTACGGGGATACTTGGAAAGTTTATTGGCAGTTAATGTCTTTTGATGTACATAATGCAATAAAAAAGGGCATCGGAGGGCTCATTTTCTCTGTAATTTGTGTGGTGCATCTGCTATGCAATTTGTGTGGATGTAGCAACACCATTTTTTATTATGTATGTGTCTTTCCTTTACTTCTTCTTATCAAATAGGTATGAGAACAGGTTAGAGCTTTCCTTACAATATAGTGAAGGATTTTGGAGCAAAGTATTTCAGTAGAGCCAAGATTTTGAAAGGGCATCATGGCTTCAAGCAATCATGGTTATGCCCAAATTCCCGTTTTCGGACGAAAAAATTATGAAGTATTATTAATTAAGATGAAGACTTTACTGCGTGCTCAGGTTGTTTGAAAATATGTAGTACGTAGGTATACAAAACCCTTGAAGATGCAGCCAAGGAAGCCTTGGCGAATGCTCGGAAGAATAAATTAAAAAAACACAAAACCAAAGATGCAAAGGCATTGCATCTCATCCAAAACGCTTTGGATGACCCCATTTTTCCGAAGATCTCAATCATGAAGTTTTCAAAGACAATATGGGATATCTTGAAGACCAATTATCAAGGCATTACCAAGGTAAAGACCATAAAATTGCAAATTTTAAGAAGTGATTTCGAAATTTTAAATATGAAAGAGTCAAGGGCAATAAATCAACCATCGCAAATCAATTAAAGATGCATGGTGAAGATATAACAGATCCTCTCTAGAAAATGCATTCAAGTCTTAGGTTTCTTTCTCAAGAGGCAAAGGCAGAGCTAGATCAAGATGAGGAAGATTTAGAACAAGAAAGGGGGGCGGCACTAGAGACACATAGAAAAATCAGAGAGATAAATCCAATATTAAGTGTTTTTATTGTAATAAGCTATAGATCATTAAGCCAATGAATGTAGGAAAAAGTAATCCGACCTAAGAAAACATAACGCAAACTATTTGAATACTTCTGAGAACACTGAAAATTTTCCGTTCCCTATTTGTCTTGCTTCCCAGAAAACCTCGAATGATATTTGGCTCTTAAATAGTGGTCGCAGTAATCATATGAGTCACCAAGGAGTCATCAAGATCAGCAAGTCTGTCTACTCCTAGCCCTCACTCAAGTAAAAATTCTGAGTCGATTCCTAGAAAGACGAGAAGTATGCAAGATATTTATGAAGAATTAGATGTCATTCAAATTTTGCATTGTTCACATACCAAGAAGAAGCAATTAAAGAAGAATAATCGAGTCAAAACAATGGAAGAAATAGATTCCATATTGAGGAATAATACATGTGATCCAATAGACTTGCCCAAAGACAAAGATTGTATTGGTGTGAATGGGATGTAAAACCAAACTTATTGAAAAGGATGAACTTGATAGATACAAGGTAAGGCTAGTTGCCAAGGGCTTTTCACAGCAGCTAAAAATTGATTTTGGAGAAACGTTTGCACTAGTTGCTAGATTTTCCCGAATTAGATATAGTGCAAGTTGTTTTAGTATTAGATGCTCAAACCAAACTAGAGGTATTCAAATGGATCTGAAATCCATATTTTTAAATGGCATTCTAGAAGAAGTTTATGTGCAGAAACCACCAAGATATGAGATAAACGAACATGAAGATAAGGCATACAGGTTGTATAAAGCTCTCTATGGGATCCAGCAAGATCCAAGAGCTTGGTAAAATAGGATAAACTCTTATTTGATCAGTGATGGATTCAACACAGTAGTAGCAACCCTACTCTTTATACAAAGGTAAATCATTAAGGGCAAGTTTTAATTGTTTGCTTATATGTTGCTGACATGACTTTCATAGGAGACCTGTAATTAGATCAGTTCAAATTGTTGACCACCAAAACCAACTAGGTGGACAACGATGTACCATGCACATGTCAGATGTGCCTTGAAGATAAGAATGAAGTACTTAATGATTATATCAAGCGAGGCAGCTCTTCTTCTCTTCTTCTCTCTATGAAATTTCCGCACCCCTACGGAGGATTTTGTAAGGATATGTCAACATGAAGATCTAGTTTTTTGTAACTTAATTGCCCAGGACTTAGTCATTAGGGAAGCCCTTCCATCAAGTGTTTTTTCACTTGGATAATTAAAATTTCTTTTTAGAGATTTTAATTATTTGAGTTTTTCACTCAAAATTACCTCCAAAGTGGTGAAAGGTGTTCTAGTGATCGAGTCCATACGGTGATTGGGGCCTAGAAATGTTCTATATTGCCATGCTAGGCATTATCCAGAGTCTTGCGGAATTTCATTAAATTTTGCATAGGTTTTTTAAATTTTTGGTCATTAAAAATTGTCACTCAGGACAATTTGTTGTAATGTAAAAGAGGGTTACCTGGTCCTTTTTAATGTTGTATAGGGGTACGGGTACTCAAGACAAATGGCATGAGACCCCTACACCCTAGTGAGACCCCTACACCCTGGGGCAAAATTTGAAGTCATTCGAACAAGTATTACTATGGTTTTGGTCACATTTGACTAGGCCAGTCATGGAAATCAAGAAATTGGGTATTTAATTAGAGAGCCAAATTTTGGAAAAGTGACTATAGTCACTTGGGGTGGCCAAGTAAAGATTCCATAGTTACATATATCGTGTCGACGAATATATCGTCGAGGGTCCGGAATGTAACTTATCGACAGCAACGGCAAAAATATCGGCAAATGTCGCAAAGCATCAAAAAAATACAAAAATAACCATTTTTTTCAATTTTTTTAACATCTAAAGCAACAACAACATCAAATAAACACATTACTACATAAATATGAAAATAAAACTAATATATAAGATGCATAAGATGTCAAATGGTGGATCATGATCACATATCGACTATAAAGTTATAAACTGAAAATATTGAAATATGTTCTTGATGGAATGATAGAAAATCATATCACATGATCAAAATAAATGTCTCTCAAGAAATTAATCATCATGACTCGTGAGGCATCTAGATACTACATAATACAATAATAAATAGTAGGAATCATCAATCCCCTCTACCCCTTTTATAGGCAAGGAGCACCACTCTTCCTCTGGAAGCAGTAGGGGGTCCTGTAGGTGCTTTGGATGAGTTAGGCATTAAATTGGAAGTTCCAACTACTTAAGCTATGGTGGAAGGTCTAACTACTCTACAATTTTGATGAAACTTCCCATGTTTAATGAGTGAAGGGTACATTTTTATTAAGGTCACGATACAAGATTTCAATAGTCAATGCCACCAACATCAAGGTATAGGGATGGGTTGATGTGCTTGATTAAATGCCAATCCCATACCCTCATACTTGATCAAATCCAGAGGAATTTTTGAAATCTTGAAATCCTGAAAACTATTAAGTCTCTTGGATTCTAAATGGGATTTAAAATTCTACTTTTTGCATATGAAGTTCGATGAGGATGGAACCACTCTCAAACATCCTAAAACAATTAATGGCAATGTTAAAAATTTAAGTAAAAGGATAGAAAATGAAAGTAAAGGAGAATGTCACTTTTACTTTAAGAATTTAATACTACCATTTATTACTTTAAGAATTTAATATATTTAGTTTTAATCACACTGCCAAAAACTTAACCCATGAATTTGTTTTTCAAATTTCATGCAAATTTTTTTAGTAGGGCGATATTTTCCAAAATATCCCGATATATTCCCAATATATCGCGACATATTGAATATATCGCGATATATTCAAAATGTCGAAAATATCGCGATTTTTTAGTGGCGATATATCGCAAAGGGGGATGACTCGCAATATATCGCGATATCGTGGATATATGTAACTATGAAAGATTCTAATGTTTATATTAGGCTCCTAAGACAATTTTAAGACCCAAAGGCGCCCCCCAAGCAAGCATGTAACAAGGTTTGAGTTGCCGAATCTAAGGGCGTGCCTCCTTCTCCCTTTGATTGGTTGGGTGGGCTAAAGTCAATGGTAAGGGACCCACTATGGTGGTTTCCTCTCCATTTGACATAACAATAAGGTTAAAAGCATTAAATTGGGGGTTTCTCTCCCCATATTTGAGATCTCAAACCTTGGTTTTTTCCTCCTTGAGCAAATTCGCCCCCTCTCTTGGCCCCCCTTCTACCCTTGTGACACTTGTCTAGAATGCAAAGAGCCTCTCTCTTTCATTTTTCCTATTTAAGGAGACTTCCCCTCCTCATTTGAGAGACAAACACACACACACTCACCCACTCTCTTTCTCATGCTCTCATTCTTTCTCTTGCCCTCATTCCATAGCTCTTGTTTTGGCCATTGTAATTTTTAGCCATTTGGCTTTGGTAATCAAACTACCTATATGATAGAAAGAATACTTCAAGGTATGTCTTTCATTTTGGTTCAGAGGTAATTTCAAGAAGCAGCTCATTGTGAGGCTCTTATCAGTGGAAGCAAAGTATGTAGCAGTGACAACAGCAACTTGTCAAGCAGTATGGTTAGGCAAAGTTCTCAATGATCTTCAACAAATACAAAAATGACCAACCCAATTTATTGTAACAACAACTAAATCATAGCACTATCCAAGAATCTGTTGGAAGCGGTTAATTACTCCACCGCCCAGATTGATTGCCCGTTGAAACTTTGAAAGACAAACACAGTTCAGAAATATAATTGTCGGAATTGTGAAGAGCCACGCAACGCCTCACCATCATGTTGTCTGACAAATATCAGATTATTAAAATATGAAAAGTCATTTTGATGCTACAGGATTGAGCCAACATAGCACATCTAAATTTTGAAGAGGCATCGCAGATTTTAATTTTGCCAGACTGCAAAATTGTAAACAGAGAATTCCGTTTTGTATTGTGAAAGGTCAATTAGCAATTTAATAATTGACTTAGCTAAATATCATATAAACACCTAGCTTGTAATCATGTTTTGTACGCTGGCATTAGAGGAAATTTGGGGTCTAAAATAGGCCTTATAAGAAAACGTGCCAAAATAAGTTTTTGTGAGTTGGAATTCAAGAACCAATAGAATTTCAATAAAATAAGTCAACCATAATGGTTGAATTGACATATTTGTCATTAAAAAAAACTACTTTTTTTGTTCATATTTTCGACATATCTCATTGTGTTTTTACTCAAATTTCGATCGGGAATATCTCATTGTGTTTTTACTCAAATTGAGTAAAAACACAGGGAGATATGTCGAAAATACGAACACAAAAAGTAGTTTTTTTCTTTCTTCCTCCAAAATTAATCAATATTATTTTATTATTTTAACTATTATTTTATTATTTTCCTTAGGAGGCCCATTTTAGACCCCAAAATTCCTCTAATGAAAATACACAGCAGACAGCGAAATAGAGAAATAGATACAGAGTTGAAACTCTGAAGTTTACTGCGTAATTTTTATTTTTACTCTGTTTTGAGTTTGAAAAACTCGGTTTTATTTTGATGTTAGTTTGTTGTAGCAGCTGAAGAAATTATAGTTTATTTGATGTGAATGTGGTTTATCAATTCAGTACAATACTTGTGTTAAGTTTATGGACGCAGTGGTTATCAGAAAGTGTCAAACAGTTAGCTGCAACTCAACTTATTACAGTGTTGTAGATGGCTGTCAGTTGTAACAGCCAGTTGTAAAAGTCGTGTAGATTGTTGTTAGCTGTAACAACTAGCTACAACATCATCTAGAGAGTACCGTTAGCTGTAACAGCCAAGCTGTTACAGTCCTATAGGATTTGATTTAAGTTTTGAGAGCTATGTCAGCTGTAACAGCCAATTGTTACAGTGTTGTAAGTGTTTATTTGAGTCTTCAGTGAAGTTTTAAGTGTCGCAGAAGTAGAGAGCGACACTCCCCTGCCTTCCCCACAGTGGTATTAGGGCTTGGTTAAGTCTTTAAGAGTAATTTGATTTGAGATGGCTACTAACAGTAGTGTAGTGCAGCCACAAATTCCTGTGTTGTCTGAAAAAATTATGATACATGGTTCATTAAGATGAGAACTATCCTACGTGCTCAGGATCTTTGGAAGTTTGTTACGATTGGGTATCTAGAACGAGCTGATCAATCTGCTGAATTGGCTCTGTCAAATGTTGAGCATATCCTATTGAAAGAAAATAGGAAGAAGGATAATAAATCTATTGGTCTTATTCAGCAAGGCCTGAGTGAATCCATTTTTCCAAAGATATCAAGTGCTGAGTCTTCAAAGAAAGCTTGGGACACTCCTGAAACTTGTTATCAAGGCGTGACCAAGGTGATGAATGTTAAGTTGCAGAACTTGAGAAGAGACTTTGAGAATCTGAAGATGAAGGACAGTGAGACTGTTGATAGTTTTATGACACAAGTCATGAATGTTGTAAACCAGCTACGACAGTATGGTGAATACCTCTCAGATCAGCATGTGATTGAAAAATTGTTGAGATGTTTGCCAAAGAAGTTTGAAGCAATGGTTGTTCCAATTGAAGAGTTTAAAGATATCAGTGAAATGCACATTGATGAGCTCACTGGTTCTTTGATTGCTCATGAATCAAGAACGAACAAGTATGATGATACTCCATTAGAAAATGCTTTTAAATCTCAGTTACATGTTACTAGAGGTAGAGGAAGAGGAAGAGCTAGTAGCAGAGGAACAGGAGGACGAAGTGCCGATCATAGTGACAGCATAAATAATTCTGAAAAGAAGAGAAGTTACAGCAGAATGCTCCTAGAGTAAGGGGGAGTAGCAACAGAGCATGACAGCCAGGAAATCAAAGGTATGAAAGATCTAAAGTTCAGTGTTTTTATTGTAAGAAATTTGGGCATGGGCATTTTGATAACAAGTGTTGGAAGAAGCAAAGCAGATACTAGTAAGTTGTCTACACACATTACAGAGGAGACTGAAAAATGAAGAAAAGCCTATGTTTTTAACTTGCAATGTAACCCACGAAAGTTCAAGAGATATATGGTTTTTGAACAGCGCATGCAGCAACCACATGATTGGAAATAAGGAATTATTTTCAAGTTTAGATATAAGCATTCAGTCTGAAGTGAAGTTACGTAATAACAGCAAGGTAAAATTAATGGTAAAGGTGTGATTGTTGTGTATGCAAAGAATGGTCAAAGAAGAACTATTTCATGATGTTTATTATGTTCCTGGTTTAATGGGTAATTTATTAATTGTTGCATAATTGTTGGAGAAAGAATATAGAGTGTTCTTTAAGAACAAAGTATGCACTATTTATAATAAATATCCAAGTAAAGTTGATAGCCAGAATAGAGATGACAAATAATAGAATGTTTTCGTTGACTATGAGAAATGATTTGACTAACTCTTTGAATTTTTATAAAACTAAAAGTTTAGATCAATCATGGTTATGGCATTTCAGGTATGGCCATTTACATTTTGGTGGTTTAGATTTGCTACAGAAGAAGCAGATGGTAAAAGGATCTCCTAGTATTGAGCAGCCTTGTGTGAAAGCTGCATAACGGGAAAGCATCATAGAGAGAAATTTATTTCTGGAGTTTCATACAGAGCAAAGGCACCATTAGAGATGGTACAAATAGATTTGTGTGGACCGATGCAAACACCTTCTTTGACTGGTAATGTTTATTTTATGACTTTCATTGATGATTTCAGTCGAAAAACTTGGGTGTCTTTGTTGAAACAAAAATCTCAAGCTTTATTTTAAAGCTATGGCTAAAAAAAAGAGTGACGGGTTTATTAAAGTCTTGAGATCAGATAGAGGAGGTGAGCATATGCCAAATGAATTTATGGAATTTTGTCATTATTATGGAATTAAAAGACAGTTTACTGCTCACTACACTCTACAGCAAAACATAGTAGCAGAAAGGAAGAATCAAACCATTATGAACATGGCTCGAAGTATGATGAAGGAGAAGCATCTTCCAAATGAATATTGGGGAGACGTTGTTACTTGTTCAGTATACATTCTGAACAAAAGCCCAACTAAGAGCGTGAAAGATCGTGTTCCCCAGCAAGCATGGAGCGGTAAGTGTAGCAGCATATCTCATTTAAGAATTTTTGGTTGTGTAGCTTATGCACATGTACCTGAAGAAATAAGGAGAAAGTTAGATGACATAAGTCAGAAATGTATTTTTGTTGGATATAGTGAAGAATCTAAAGCATACAGACTTTATAATCCCATCACCAAGAGGTATGTTATCAGCAAAGATGTATTGTTTAAGGAAGAAGAAGCATGGGATGGAAGTATTAATAAGTTGGTTGAAGAGGACGTTGTTACAGCTCACGCAGAAGATGAACAGGGCACACATGGAGGACAATCAACTCCACATACAACAACAGTAAGGAGACCCGTCAAAATGCCCAAAACGCATGAACATGGTGAACCATCAAATATTGGTGGACGACAAGGAACAGGATAAGAGGTAAGTAATGAATCAAATCCTACATTAGCGTCATTAAGAAACAAAGTTAGAGGTCAGAAGACTAGATGTTTAAGAGAAATGTATGAACAAAATGAAGAAGTAGATCAAGTTTCAAATTTTGCATTAATAGCATGTGATCCAGTAGATTTTGATGAGGCTGTTAAAAAGGATGTTTAGATAAAAGCAATGGATGAAGAAATTGATGCCATAGAAAGAAATAGTACTTGGGATCTTGTAGATTTGTTTGAATGTAAAAATTGTATGGTGTCAAATAGATTTATAAGACTAAGTTAAATGTTGATGGTGATGTTGAAAAATACAAAGCAAGACTTGTGGCTCAGGGGTTTGGTCAACAGTCTGGTATTGATTATAATGAGACCTTTGCACCGGTAGCCAGACTTGATCCGGTAAGGACAGTATTAGCTACTGCTGCTCATAAAAAATGGTATGTACATCAAATGGATGTAATGTTTGCATTTTTAAATGGATCTTTAGAAGAATAAGTTTATGTGAGACAACCTCCAGGATATGAAATTGATGGAAAAGAAGACAAGTTCTACAGATTAAAGAAAGCATTGTATGGATTGAAGCAGGCACCCAGAGTATGGTACAACAGAATTGATGAATACTTGAATACTGAAGGATTCAGTAGAAGTCCAAGTGAGCCAACTCTGTGTACAAAGGTAAACCAAGAAGGTAAAATACTGATTGTTTGCTTATATGTGGATGATTTGATATTCACTGGAGATCTTTCAGTAGATGAGTTCAAGAAATCCATGAAAACAAAATTTGAGATGACTGATTTAGGAATGATGAAATATTTTCTTGGTATTGAAATAACTCAATCTGAAGATGGTAATTTTATTAATCAATCTAAGTATGCAAATGATGTATTGAAAAGATTCAGAATGATGAATTGTAAGCCAGCAATAACTCCAATTGCAACTGGCACAAAACTCAGTAAGGAGGATGATGGGTCAAAAGTTGATCCAACATTGTATAAGAGACTGGTTGGCAGTCTCACGTACTTAACTGCAACAAGACCTGATATAGTGTTTGCAGTAAGCTTGATTTCAAGATTTATGGAATCGCCAAAGAATGCCCACTAGAAAGCTGGAAAGAGGATTCTAAGATATATTGCCGGAACAACAAATTTTGTTATCCATTATACATCTCTAATTCAACTTTTAAGTTGACTGGATATACTGACAGAGATTTTGCAGGTTCTATCGATGATAGAAAGAGTACATCTAGATATGTATTCAGTTTCGGATCGAGATCAGTAGCGTGGGCTTCAAAGAAGTAGCCCATAGTGACACTATCCTCTACTGAGGCAAAGTATGTTGCAGCATCAACAACTGCATGTCAAACTGTATAGATGAGAAGAACTCTTTCTGAGTTACAACATGAACAAAATGAACCAACTCAAATTTTCCGTGACAATAAATCAGTTATTGCACTATCAAGAAATCATGTTTTCATAAAAGAAGTAAGCATATTGATACAAGGTATCATTTTATCCGAGAACTGATAAACAATAATGAAATCAGCATGGAATTTTGCAGATCGAAAAATCAGTTTACAAATCTATTTATAAAACCTTTGCGAAAAGATTTGCTTGAGCTTCATAGGAAAAACATTGGAGTTTGTAAGCTGTAACATAAAGATAGTATCACAAAATTTTGTTTTTTGAGTGTGGTAATTAAGGGGTAGAATGTTGGAAGAGGTTAACTACTCCACCACCAAGATTTATTACCCGTTGAAACTCTGAAAAGGAAAACACGGTTCAGAAATATAATTGTTGGAATTGTGAAGAGCCACACACCACCTCACCGTCATACTGTCTGACAAATATCAGATTATTAAAATATGAAAAGTCATTTTGATGCTACAGGATTGAGCCAACATAGCACATCTAAATTCTGAAGAGGCATCGCAGATTTTAATTCTGTTAGAGAATTCTGTTTTGTATTGTGAAAGGTCAATTAGCAATTTAATGACCGACTTAGCTAAATATCCTATAAATACCTACCTTGTAATCATGTTTTGTACGTTGGAAAATACACAGCAGACAGCGAAATAGAGAAATAGATACAGAGTTGAAACTCTGAAGTTTACTGCGTAATTTTTATTTTTACTCTGTTTTTTAGTTTGAAAACCTCAATTTTATTTTGATGTTAGTTTGTTGTAGCAACTGAAGAAATTATAGTTTATTTGATGTGATTGTGGTTTATCAATTCAGGAGAATACTTGTGTTAAGTTTATGGACGCAAGGGTTATTAATAAGTGTCAAAACAGTTAGTTGCAACTCAGTTGTTACAATGTTTTAGATGGTTGTCAGCTGTAACAGTCAGTTGTAAAAGTCGTGTAGATTGTTGTTAGTTGTAACAACTAGCTACAACATCATCTAGAGAGTACTGTTAGCTGTAACATCCAAGCTGTTACAGTCCTGTAGGAATTGATTTAAGTTTTGAGAGCTCTGTCAACTGTAACTATTGAAGAATGTAATCTCACATGTGGTTAGTTAGTGAGTTAGGTCACCCACAGTATTTACTCATCTATGGTATTCATCCATTGTATTGTCATTTGTATTTCCTATTTATACCCAGTCTAATAATGAGAAGGCATTAAATCTACCCATTGTGCTTCTCCGGCTTCATTGTTTTCTTTTACATGGTATTAGAGCTTATGGCCTGATCCGTCCATTGTTGGGGTAAGCCTTTTCACAGATAGAAAGCACTATCACTCAGAAGCCATTTGGAAGCGGCTTGCTTCCCGAGCTAGGGCAGGATATTTTATTTTATTTTTCTATTTTCCAAATCTGATTTTTGGGTTATTTTTTGTTTTTCCCTAACCCTAAAAAAACAAAAAAACGTGGAGGATTTTTTATTTTTCCAGATCTCACCTTGCTCCCGATCTGCGAGCTCTTTACTCTGGAGCTGTAAGAATTTTGTCTCTTTCCTAGCGGAGGGAGCTCTATCATTCGTATCTCTCACGGATCTCTTCCACACCATTGCATGCTCACAAGATCTGCGTTGTCCAGATCTCAACGGAGGCAAAAACGTGGGCTAAATATATAAATAAAACATGGAGATCTGACCCAGCGCAAGTTTGCCAGAGCTCCAACCTAGAGAATAGTTTGTTCTTCTCTGCTAGTGGGCGCATAACCTGTTGTTCCAACTCTGCTGAAAGTGAGTACGCAGCAGATAGGGCATTTCCAGATCTGCTCTCTTTCCAACGCAGGTATGAACTTGTGCGGTCTCGTACAAGTAAACCAATTTCAAAAATTTAGTGTAGCTCCTCATAAAAGTAAACGAGGACCTTGTGAAGTAGCACTGACATCGTTGCATGTTGCGCATTGGTGAAGGAAGCGCCCACCGAATCCATTCAGATCGCAAAAAAATAAAAATTTGTTTTTCATGGGACAGCCAAGAGCATTACCTGTAGAGGCCACCGCTACTAGTGAAGAGGAAAAACACGATGCCACCGCACTGCTGAAATTTGGAAAAAGCGATGAACTGCATAGTCCTTAGCCGATTTTTGGCACCGCGCCCCCTCACCGCCCATTGCCATTGCACCAAGAGCGGTGCTAGTTTTTATTAAATAAATAAAAAAAGCAAGGGAAAATCCTTTTTTTTTAGTCATATTAGATGGCTAGTAGAAGCTCTTTGAAGCCGATCTCCGGACCCATTTTGACCGGGGCTAACTATGAGTTTTGGTCTATAAAAATGAAGACATTTTTGCAACTCAACAAATGTTGGGATATGGTGGAAACCAAGTTCAAAGAACTTGATGCGATTGCTTTGGCCGCAATGAATAATGCCAAGAAGAATGCTCTTGAAGCTCGTCGAGACCGAGATCTCACAGCCACATGGTTGATCCATAGTTGTATTGAGGAGTCCATTTTCCCATGGATCTCAGGAGCTACCAAAGCATATCAAGCTTGGAATTTGCTTGCATTGGCCTACAAGGGAACCGATCGCGTTAAAACGGTAAGACTGCAAACCCTATGCCTTCAATTTGAAAGTTTGAAGACGAAAGAGTCAAAAACTGTGGATCAGTTCATGACTAGGGTTTTGGGTATTGTGACCCAATTCCAAACCTATGGTGAACCACTAGAACAAAAGATCGTTGTTCAAATATTCTTTGGTGTCTCACCAAGAATTTTGTTATGGTAGTGATTGCCATAGAAGAGGCAAAAGATTTGTCTAAGTTAACCCTACAAGAGTTAACTGGATCTCTTCTATCTCATGAAGCGTGATTCACTCAAGAAGAAGAATCGTTGACCAATGCTTTCAGCACCCATGCTTCCCTCAACAGAGGTCGAGGCAGAGGAGGACAAGGTAGAGAAAAAGGAGGCCGAGGGTCTCAAGCTACAGAAGACAAAACCAGTCGTAGTCATGAACACTCAGAGCATTCAAAACACTCTCACAACTCTTATGGTTAGAGGGGAAGAGGCAGGAGATGGACCAATAAGTCCAATGTTCAGTGTAACTACTACAAGAAGTATGGGCACTATGAACAAGAATGCAGAAAGAAGCAAGTTGACCAGAACAATAGCAGAGCCAATGTCTCCAAAGAAGAAGAAGGCTCATCAGAGGTGATGTTTCTGTCTTATCAAGCAACTGAAGAACACTGCAGCTTAGATCTATGGCTACTAGATAGCGGTTGCAGCAATCACATGACATGTAACAAGTCACTATTCTCTAGTTTGGATTCCTCTATTGTCACGAATATCAAGCTAGGAGATGACTTTCTGGTTCCAACAAAAGGAAAAGGTACTATTACTGTACTTACTAAGCAAAATGAAAAGAAGTTCATTCATGAGGTGTTTTATGTACCTCATTTGAATGTAAATTTGATCAGTATAGGTCAATTACTTCAGAACCAGTATGATGTTAGGTTTCATGATACATATTGTGCTATCTATGATAAGCCTCTCAGTAAGAGACTCGTAGTTAAAGTTGAAATGACCAAGAATAGAATATTTTCTCTCAGTCTTAGGAGTGCCAACCTTCCACAGCCTGTAGCTCATACAGTTTTCAGTCAAGATGAATCCTGGTATGGCACTGTAGATTTGGTCATCTTCCCTTCAAGAGTCTCAATCTCCTGCACAAACAGTCAATGGTCAAAGGATTACCGATTATTCATGAACAAGCCAGCACTTGTGAGGATTGTATCACTAGTAAACATCATAGGGACAGTTTCCCCACTTCCACATCTCGAGCCAAAGAGCATCTTGAGTTAGTTCATACAGACCTCTGTGGACCCATGCAAACCCAATCCATAGAAGGCGGTTTTTATTTTCTGACCTTTTTGATGATTTTAGCAGGAAAACATGGATTTATTTCCTCAGGAACAAATCAAAGACCTTCTCCAAGTTCAAAGAGTTCAAGGCTCTCACTGAGAAGCAGTCTTGAAAGTTCATTAAAATGCTCAGGTCAGATGGTGGAAGTGAATATGATTCACATGAGTTTTTAGACTTCTACAAGCAGCATGGCATCCAGAGACAATTCACCACCAGATACACTCCACAACAGAATGGAGTTACTGAACGGAAGAACCGGACCATCATGAACATGGCCCGTAGCATGCTGTCACACAAGAAGCTATCAGATGAGTATTGGGTTGAAGTTGTTGGATGCTCAGTCTACTTGCTCAATAGATCACCCACAGTGACTGTCCGAGACAAGATTCCTGAAGAAGCATGGAGTGGCACTAAGACTAGTGTCTCACATCTCAAAATCTTTGGTTTTGTTGCCTTTGTGCATATAACTGATGAACTCAGAAGAAAGTTAGACAAGAAAAGTGAGCGTTGCATTTTCACTGGTTATAGTGAACAGCACAAGGCATACAAGCTGTATAATCCTGTCACCAAAAAGCTTGTGGTGAGCAGAGACGTAAAGTTCATTGAAGACAAATGCTGGAGTGATCCTTCAGACATACAACATGAACAACGCTCACATCAGCCAGATCTACCTATCAAACTTCCAAGATTGGAAGTACAGCAGCAAGAAGAAGAAGCAGACGGTCCACCACAGAACCGAAAAACCAGAAGCTTGAGAGAGTTATATGAATAGACTCCAATTCTTGATGAGCATTTTCAATTTGCTCTCTTCTCCTCTCAGCGCACATCTTTTAATGAAGCAGTGAAGGATGCACAGTGGGTAAAAGCCATGAATGAAGAGATTGATGCAATAGAGAAAAACCACACTTTGGATCTTGTTGACATCCCTGCAAACAAAACCAGTATTGGAGTCAAATGGGTCTATAAGACCAAATTGAATGAAAAAGGAGAACTTGAAAAGCACAAGGAAAGGTTGGTTTCCAAAGGATATGCACAGAAGTATGGTGTAGATTATGATGAAAGCTTTACTCCTATAGCAAGAATGGATACCATCAGAGCTGTACTTGCCATTGCAGCACAAAATCAATGGCCTGTGTATCAAATGGATGTGAAATCTGCCTTTCTTAATGGCATTCTTGAAGAAGAAGTTTATGTAGACCAGCCACCTGGTTATACTATCAAAGATCATGAAGACAAAGTGTATAAGCTGAAAAAGGCCTTGTATGGTCTAAAACAAGCTCCACGAGCTTGGTACAGTAGGATTGACTCCTACCTCATCAACAATAGTTTCGGCAGAAGCAGCAATGAGCCTACTTTGTATGTCAAAACAAAGCAAGGTAAAATATTGATGGTATGTCTTTATGTTGACGACATGATTTACACTGGTAATTTGATGCTTGAAGATTTCAAGACAGTCATGAAAAAGGAATTTGAAATGATTGATCTAGGACTGATGAAGTACTTCCTTGGCCTGGAAGTTACTCAAACTCATAAAGGTATTTTTATCTTCCAACATAAGTATGCTACTGATATTTTGCAGACATTCAGAATGGATAAATGTAAACCAACAGAAACCCCTATATCTCTTGGCACCAAGTTAACCAAGAATGATGATGAACAAGCAGTAAACAATACACTTTATAAACAAATGGTAGGCAGTTTAATGTACTTGACTGCAACTAGACCTGATTTGATGTATGTTGTAAGTGTTATTTCTAGATTTATGGAGTCTCCCAAAGACTCACTGGAAAGTTGGTAAAACAATTCTGAGATATGTTGCAGGCACACTTGGATATGGCCTCCGGTACACTCATACACTAGACAGTACTCTCACAGGGTACACTGACAGTGATTTTGCAGGTAGTCTTGATGATAGGAAAAGCACATCTAGTTATGCTTTCCATTTGGGTACAAATCTAATCTCTTGGGCATCTCAGAAACAACCCATTGTGAGCATGTCTTCTGCAGAAGCAAAATATGTAGCAGCCACCACATCAGCTTGCCATGCAGTTTGGCTAAGAAGACTGTTAAAGGATATAGGACACACTGCAAAAGATCCCACTTCTATTTTATGTGATAATAGCTCTGCAATACAGTTGTCTAAACATAATGTATTTCATAGAAAAAACAAACACATTGACACTCGCTATCATTTCATTCATGAGCTAGTCAATGACGAACAAATTTCTTTACTGTTTTGTGGCTCTAAGGAGCAGTTGGCTGACATGTTCACCAAACCATTGGGAACATTTGCATTTGTATATCAGAGAAAGCACTTAGGCATAGACAGTGCTGAAGATGTACTACCAGTTAAGATTAAGGGGGCGTGTTGAAGAATGTAATCTCGCCTGTGGTTAGTTAGTGAGTTAGGTCACCCACGATATTTACTCATCTATGGTATTCACCCATAGTATTGTCATTTGCATTTCCTATTTATATACAGTCTAATAATGAGGAGGCATTCAATCTTCCCATTGTGCTTCTTCGGCTTCATTGTTTTCTTTTACAGTAACAGCCAACTGTTACAGTGTTGTAAGTGTTAATTTGAGTCTTAAGTGAAGTTTTAAGTGTCGCAGAAGTAGAAGATGACACTCCCCTTCCTTCCCCACAGAATCATGTCTTCACCAGAAAAAACAAGTATATAAAGATACTACATATCATTTTAATAGAGTTTGTAAACAATGGTGATAAATATTTAATGCTAGAGAATGGTAATTACTCCCACCATGCAAAGTTAGAAGTTCACTCTATCATTAGTAGTCTAGCTAGAGTATAGCATGCATCCATTAGTGAGTTAGAGAGTCTAGGTTTTGCATGTGATATGTTTTTAAATACAGAATCTAGGTTTTGCATGTCGTATGTTTTTAAATACAGGCCTTCGGGTCAGTTGTAAGAATTAAGTATGATAGTCTTTTATGAATAAAGAGTAAGAGCTCCAACTTATTTAGCATTGAATTTTTTCAATTATTTGTGTCTTTATTTTATAAAATTCATCATTTAAAAACCTGTAAGACAAAAAAACAAATGGATAATATATTCACATAGCCATCGGAACAAGGTGTTTTTTACAGGCAAGGTTGTCATTAAAGGAGAGCATTGAAATAATGCAATTACACCCGCCCAATTGTCTTTTCAGATTCCTGACAGGTAGTTAGAAATTTTCTTTGACAGTTACTATATTGTAACGGATGTCTTTTGATATACATAAATGCAATAATGAAGAACATTTAGAGAGTGCATCTTTTCTATTTTTTGTGTGGCTGTAGCAACCATCAGAGCATTTTTTTAGTGTCTTTCCTTTCCATTTGGTTATCAAGAATGCACTATATAACCTTGGTGTAACAATTTTAATTTCAATTTACAAACTTCTCAGTGGCATGCGGTCTACTTAGTGGTAAGATTTGGTAATGAATTCAGTTGGCTTCTATAAAACAATGGAGATGTAACACCTGCCGACTTGGGTAGGTTATAAATATATCAACATAAGGTAGGTTATAAGTATATCAACATAAGGCAAGGTTGACAACGCCATAAAACTTTGATCTTTTACTTTTGTGACCAAAAAAAAATGCCAGGGCATGTTATATGTAGCTTAAGACTTTCTACAATGAACTCAATGTCACTCGGGCATTAGAGAGAACAAGAGTGGTTTAACTTGTGTATTCTGCTATTTGGCGCTACATGTAACTGGCACTGGTTCACCAATGAAATTGCTTGCTCATCCTTTTAAAATAAATTCTAATCTCTTTTTTCCTGACAATATAAATCACATTGAATAAGCCGGGAAATGCTATCATTTTCTTTACAAAAAGTACCGAAAATATAGGCTTCGAACTTTTCTTTTGTAACATTTTTTTCATTCGATGACAATGTAAATTGCCATTCGCTTTCAGTAGCTAAAAACAGAAAGTACATTCCATAATTTATGAAGAAAGTAGTCATCGTAATACCTGTGCTTCCCGATCCGAGACGCCTGAAGTATCTTGCATTGCATATGAACATTTTTCGTATCTTTCCAAGGTCTTATTCATGCTAATTAAACAATAAATAAAAAAACCGTAAGAAGATGTAGTTAAATACAGAATTATAATGCAAGCCATGCATACAAATCACAATCAAAATGCTAGTTTTAGGGTGATTAGGGTGTCTTCAGTTATGTTCCCATGATATGACAGAGGACGGAGGGTTTTAGGAACATGTAAAATAAAACTACGCTAGGACAAAAGAACTAGAAACCTTTTACTTTTATATATATATATATACAAATACTTTTGGCTGTTTGCATGGCCGCACCTTTGGCCACCTTTTTCCAATGATTAGGCCACAGCCCGAAACAATACACAAACGATGGTATATTTCGGGTTCCATCCCTTTGCACACTCATGCATGTAGGAGATTAGCAAAATATAATACCAGTTAAAGTGTAGGGTCTACAAGAGAGTTTTGGTTCCATTGGGAGTCTCAAATGAATTAGAAGAACCAAGTGGCGTCATTAATAATCCAATTGAATTAAGTTAGTTAATGTCACTCCCAACGACCTACCAAGTAAAAAAGGGTCTACAACAGAGTTTTGATTCCATTGGGAGTCTCGATTGAATTAGAAGAACCAAGTGGCGTCATCAATAATCCAATTGAATTAACTTAGTTAATGCCACTCCCAACGAGCTACTATGCTAAGAACTAAGTAGTTGGAAGGCATTAATTGGCCTAATTCGCATAATTAAAATCGCCAATGATCTATTGGAGAGGACCATTATAGGATAGTTGCACTTATAAGCTACTATGCTAAGAACTAAGTAGTGGGAAGGCATTAAATGGCCTAATTCTCATAATTAAAATCGCCAATGATCTATTGGAGAGGACCATCATAGGATAGTTGCAATTATATGGTGTTGCATTCCGTGATCTTGGATAAGAACTTGATGTGTCTAGGCCCTAGGGGGATCGACATGGAAGCACAATTTTAATTCTAGTTTTATCAATTGTATTACCTCTCGTACCATCCACAACCAAAACACTTGTTACAAAGATCATAGTATTTGATAATCAGGGCTCGGTTGGTGATCCTATATTGAGTTGGTCCTGCGTGATATTGCAATTTTAAAATCTAAAATTCAGGTCTAGCAGTAGATCTGGGTCATAGACAATGTCAGAGAGACCCTTCAACCTCTCTGAGCCAAGAGATGGCAGTTGTGAAGAATAATTCCCAGATAATTAAACAAAAAGGCAAATTTGATCCTCACAACCAAAGAAAGTGGCCAACGATTCTCCTAAAACAAGCACCGTTCCTTGTGTTTAATCGTAGTATATTAATCAACCACAAATGCACCACTCCCCGGTCTCAGTATCAAAAGGAACGCAATTATGAATACGGTGATCTCTACGAATATGATGGTTAATCTGTACTCTAAGCTGGTGTAAAGAATCACGAAATTGTTCCAAAGGGAATCTCTAACCTTGTGAGCTGTGTCTTCAGGGTTATTTCAGAAGAGTAACGATCCTATCACATGCATGAAAAAGATGTTCAGTGTAAAATACCAGCTTGGGATGAAAACTCTAGGAGTTCTCCATGCGCTCTGGGCATATTTTGTCAATATATCCAATTAGATATACTCGTTGATTTCCTTCTTTGTGAGACAATGGTGCAGGGCATCTAGATTCTAAGAGAATTCATACGGACGCAGATAGTCCACAGAAACATGTGAACACATCTTAGCATCCAATCCTCTCTTCTTTCTCAAATCTTAAAAGCTTTTCAGCACATGAAACTACTTCACAAACTCATGGTTGCAACGCACTGATTTTTTGCACACTTTGTAAAAAGCATAGCATTTGTACAAATTTCAGCCAACATATTCCCTATCATGTGTAGATTCGCTTTCGAATGTGTATGGACACTGACTAGCAAACTACATAACTAACACATTTAAATAACAACTTATTCTAATAATTCCATGCACAAATTATTCATTATATTATTGTTCTATTCACATTCTGTATACTATGTTATAAAATCATTATTGCACATATGCTATCTTTTTTTTATATCTTTCAGTCACTGTGCGCATCTATCATCCTTTTGTTCTCACTAAATTGCGCTGGGTACCTTTGACACTATTACACATCATACTCCTACAAATAGTTGCGTATCTTCTCAATTAAACTAAGTCACTTGGTTCGAGTTCATGTTCGTGTTTGAATTCAGAGACCTTCAAATTCCACAAAATTTTTGCTAACTAAAAATTTACTCATAAAATTCAACAAAAAAATCACAATAAGTTTGAATTACTATTAAATTTAAAAATTTAAAAATATATGAAAATTTTCAATAAAATTCATTATGCTCATTAAACTGTGAAAACTGAACACATCAACAATGAACATGATAGTGATAGAATCATAGAAATAAAAATATGGCAACATAAATGATAAAACATTTATTTCAAAAACATGAGTCTAAATTTTGTTTGAAATTTAAAAACATGTTCATAACATGACAAAACATAATATTAAAATGTCATCAATATTTAGGCTATTCAGAAAATTAGCATCCGAAAAAGAAACTAGAAGTCTAAAACAAGAACACAGCTTACTTATAACCTAAGAAACCGAACACGCTAGTTTTGGGCTACGTGTCCAGTGTCCATGTGTCGGACACAGACACATTGACAGAGCGTGTCCGACACGTCTCTGCAGCGTGTCCCGTGTTCGGACACTCGTGTCCCTTGACTGTCACTATGTGTCCCAAAAACAGGACATTCAAACAGAAAAAAAGATGGCAGGGCTCTCCTTAGAAACGATTTTTCACTTGTATTTTGTCATTTGCAAATGTTGGGAGAGCTCAAAGAGTGGTTTTTTTTTGCAGGTGAAGAAGATTTGAAGGCTTGATTCTGATTTATATTGAATATTTGTAAAAATTTGGAGCTATATGTCTATATTTTTTAAATTATAATATATATAATTTTTTTTTAAATATAAATATATATAACGTGTACTACGTGTCTTGATTCCTGGGGTCACCGTGTTCGTGTCGAACACTCGAATCCCCGTGTCCTTCGTGTCCCGTGTCTCCGTGTCAGGTGACTTAGCTTATAACATCAGAAAGTTCTAAATCATCAAGAGTACTCATGGGAGTGAAACCACTACAATCATGATCGCCATTGGATTCTTCACTCATTGTCAAGATCGTCTTGATTTCCTAATGCATCTAGAATAGGCTTGAGCCATGGAGTAGAAAATTTGGACTCGTCTTAAGCCACATTGCTTAAAGCCAATTGCAAGTTACTTCAAACATAAACAAGATCTCCCACTTTTCCCAATAACAACTTGTTTCTTCTCTTGGAATGAATATATTGCTAAAGGTGCTCCAGTTCCTTTCACAAGTTGATGCACTTGATCCCTGGCTCAAGACACAAACTACAAATTTTTGCAATTTCGAAGCCCCTGATGCATAAAAATCCCACCATACTTTTGGAGCAGTCAAAGCCCTATATAGGCCTTTTTTGCTTCCATGGTTCCGAATAGGCCTTCTAGTAACTTATATACTCTAATATGGGATCAAACCAAAGCTGCAATAGACTCAGATGCATCATGTCAATAGCCTCATAAAGTCCACTCATGACCTCTCCATCTTGATAGCCTCATAAAGTCGCAAACAATCTTGGGTCCAAATAACATGCTGTTGCATGTAATGGGCTATGCATCATCTTCCATCTTTGATCAACCACCTCCCATATCTCTTGATAATCAGCTTCCACTTTATGAAAAGCACTTATAATCTTTTCTTTGCAACGATCCATGGCCTCATAAATAAAACCCATAGAAGGCTTATCACCATCAACCGTGCGGAGCACTTCAACAATTAAATCACACATTTTTAAAACTTTTTGAGCATTTTCCCAAAAGATATTATTGCTTAGTATTATCTATTCAACCTGCTTTCCCTTTGATTCTTTTGAAAGGTGAGATCTCTACGGTTGCTTTGCATCAGGATTGCCGAAGCGTCCCCCCCCCCCCTGGATCCGACCCGGAACCTCGCTCCGAGCGAGTTCGACCCCGAAGCGCCCTCGGAACCGCGCACCCAAAAAACCGAACCGCGAATTAATGAAGGAAATTACAATTCCTGGTTTTTGCAGTTCGTTTTGACCAATTCGTTGAGGAACCGCACGCCGGCATCTCAGAGTTCGCGCGCCCTGAAGTTCGGAACTGCGCGCCCTAAAGTCCGGAACCGCGCGCCCGGCGAGAGGCCGTAACCTCACTTTTTGTTTTCCTTTTTTTTTATTTTTTTTTTCTAATTTGGCTTTGTGGGTGGGACCTAGGGCTTTCTTAGGGTTAGAGAGGGGAGATAAAGCCCAATCTCTCCCTCTTCTTCCTCATTGTTTCATCTTTGAGTTGGAGTGGAGAGCTTGAAGAGGATTGGTGAGAGCTTGGAGAGCTTGGTGTTGGAGCAAAGTTGGAACTTGGAGAGCTTGAAGAGGATTTGTGAGAGCTTGGAGGAGACAACAAAGGGCTCTATCTACTTGCAAATCATTGGAGATCAAGATTCAAAATAGGTATGCCCAATATGTATTTTTGTTGAAAACTTGAATATTGTTCACAAAAATGTCTTGTTT
>LPNX011052912.1:323224-355445 GCA_001517045.1 Pseudotsuga menziesii
AGATATATATATATTTATATATATATATATAAACGCTTCCGACCACGCTTCGCTTCCGGCCATTTTTTGAAAAACACGCTTCCACGCACCCGCTTCCCGCACCCGCACCCGCTTCGCTTCCACGCTCTGGCAACACTGCTTAGCATTATGTATTCAACTTGCTTTCCCTTTGATTATTTTGAAAGGTGAGATCTCTCCCACCCAGTAGTGCAATTTAAGATACTCCTTATGTTTGTTTTTTCCTCGACAACTCTTTTCAAAGTGATGTAAAAAGTGGCAAACCTTGTATCACAAGGCCTCAACATTATTTCCTGTATAACCCCAAAGTCAGATGATGATTAAGTTTTCAATAGTTTTTTCTCTTCGGATTGTTTCATTGACTCATGGAAATTCCGCTAAATCATGCAACAATAAATCCAAGCAATGATCTACACATGGGTCCAATAAATAGTTCTATACTTCTCCATAATCAACTGTCCTACACCAACACAATTTGAGGCATTGTCGATGACAAATTGGACCACATTTTTCTCCTCAACTTCTTAAATTGCTTCATCCAAAATGCTAAAAATATATTCTGATGTTTTCACCTCATTCATTGCATCAACTACCTTAAAAAAATATACCCCTTAAGGACAATAAACACGAACATTAATCAATGGTCGATGGCATGAATAGAACCATCACTCAAAATCATGCAACCTACAGTATCCCAATATTTTTTAATTTCGACCAACATGTTTGTCACTATTTCGTTTGTTTTTTTAAGAGAGTGCTCCTTAGCTTCAAATCCAAGAGCAACATACCCCTTTCCAAAATCAGCAACCTTTTTAATTGCATTTTTTAAATATCGACTTCTTGCCACAATAAACAAAATTGCACATGCATAAAACATTTCAGCAATAGATTCATCAATTTTTTATTTGTCAAGTCTAACTGTCTGTTGTGGTATACCCCAAGCCATAGGAAGTTTCTCCCGTAACAGAATTGGCGACCATACTAGGGAGGTTCCTAGTTGTTTCTCTTTGGGTGTTTTCGGTATTCAATGTACTTGAATTGCTCCGATTTCTCTATTTCTGTGTCAGGTCTGGAGGCATGTTTGCCCAGTAGGGTCCTGAAAGAGTAAATTTTGTCTCAACTTGTTTGTTTGCCTTATTTTTCTCTCTTTTTCTTTTTGTATGTTGGTTTTGCTTTCACAGTCGCATATACACGCGGGTTTTCCTTAAACAGTCGTGTATGTACGCTGGTTTACCGAGAACCATCGCGTATGCCTTGATTTTTAGCTTTAGTGCGAGGATTAAGTGTTGCTGGGCGATTTTGGATGATTGCTGAGTCTTCTTGGATGCTTTTGGAGTCTGTATCTACCCTCTGTTTCTGACCAGAGAGTCTTTTTAGTTTGATTTTTAGAAATGTTCTTGCCATTCATTTTCTACTTTTTTGTTTTGAGATTAGTGCATTAGGTCTCTTTTACCTTGGTGCTTTGCTTGGCTGTTGTTTGTGAGTGGTTGCAGAGCCTGAGAGTTGTAGAGTCATCTTTTTTGCTTTTATATCTCATTTAATTCAAAAATACAAAAATATTTTGCTTTTTACATAGTTATGCATTGCTTGCATTTTGCATTAGCATGGTACTTGCATTAGGTTTGCTTGGTGAATTTTAGTCAGTTTTTCATATAGGAATGATTGCACTTACATTTAAAGGAAACATTTTGCACTTCACGTAGTAGCATACCCTGTTTTTCATTCTACACAGTGCATTTGCATTGATTGTTAGGTGTGCATTTTGCTTCATGTTGTGCCATAATACCATAAGTTGCGCGACCATTACCCTTTGAGTAATAACAGCCAATTAAAATCAACGCTTAATAAAATGAATTACACTCTTTTCTTTTCTAGGGTGCATCAACAAGATTAGGTTTTAAGGTCTTAGAATAGTTCATTGTAAGTTAATTCTCCAAGATCACTAAAAAAAACAATTAGGTGTCTATCTAGGTGAGAGTGTGAAAACCTTGGTATAATTAGTGTTTCTCAGGATGCTCCTCGTACACGGGAGTTAAGCACGAGGTAGTGCACACGATTGTGACTGGGATGACCCTTGGTTACTTTTTGTGAGCACCGAAGATATTTCCAGGATTGTATTCGTATCTGGGGGCCTTTGAGGTATTGACTGGTGCACCCCTGGGGTACCAGTTGTGCTTTCAGGCTTCGGGCTTTGCTACCTCGCCCATACAATCAATCCCGCCTGCGACTGTCCGCCTGAGCATTGGTTATATTGAGGTGACTTTAGTTTCCTTACCTAGGTTATCGAGGGGGTATTTGCAGAGGTTATTCTGCAGGTGTCCTGGCCAGGTAGGGGAAACCAGCACAGTCGCTATATGCATTGAAGCTGAGGGAAATTATAATTGGTTACGAACCTCAGCTTGTTGTGTATGAGTCTCAAGCCTCTCCTAGGCGAGACATACCTGCTTCATTCAGGAGCTCACTTATCCTACCCCTGGTTTGCTTGTTGTTTGGCTTGAAATTTTCTTAGGTGTATGCTCTGTGCACGCTAGTCTGCTTAGCGTTGCGCAGATAGATCGAGTCTTTTCTTTTTGTTGAGTCATTGTGGATCCGAGTGCGGCTCCCCGTCGCTCTCGTCATTTAACAGGTCTTCCGCCTTCTACGTCTCCTCCTCCCTTGGGGGAGAGAACCAGACAGTCCGGGCAGACCAGTCATCACTTTGATTCACACAGAGATCTCGCCATGAGTCGTCATCAGCCTGAGGTCCCAGAGCTTCCACCTTCCCCGCCTCCGGCAGCGAAAGTTGATCCTTCAAGCACATATGGAACTCTGCCCGAGTCTGGTCCTGATGGGACTGGACCGTCACAGCAGGATTTATCACAGTTTCCTGATTACATTAGCTCCGACCCCCGGTATTGGTTATACTATCCGGGTGAAGAGACTCGCCATGAACCCACCAGCACTGGCCACATTAGATATGGCATGCCTGATATTCCCGATCCCGGTCCGGCACCTCATGTCGAGTCGGTTGGTGACCCTGGAACTACGCCTGGGGGCACTTCCACTCCTTTCCATGCGGAGAGGTTTGGTCATAATAGTCACATTGCGCCATCCACTCTAGCAGTGGCAATTCCTTCACACACACAGCCCAGACCTCGCACTACTATTCCTCTTCGGGAACCTCAACTGAGACATGTGAATATTGGGGGTACAAGCTATATTCCTTCACATATTCCATCGTCTTCTCAACCTGTTCCTTCAAATGCCTGTTTGGCGCATCCTCTTCCTAACTCTAGTGGTCCTTCGGGCCGGAGTTCAACTACAAGCCATGTTCGTCCTGTGACTGCTAACACTGTAGTATCACAAAGCCAAGTGCCTCCTGTTATGTCAGCAGGTCATGTACCTGTTTCTGGATCGTCTCATGGAATACCTCGTGGATCATCTCATGGTCCAACTCATGGAGCTTTCCATATACCTAACTATGGACCATCTCACGGACAATCTCATGGGACACCTTATGGATCATCCCATGGACCATCTCATGGTACAGCCTATGGAGCTTCCCTTGGACATTCTTATGGACCATAGTACAGACAAAACTATCAACCGTATGGGTAAGGGTATCAACAACCCGCTTACTCTTCTAATTATGGCTTTGTAGCACCTCATAATCAAGGTACTCCGCATTACAATGCTTCCATGCAGCCCTTCATGGGTCATATGGGAGGAGGTTATTATCCCACTGGCCAAGGCCATGGTCTGTATAGTAATCAACCTTATATGAATTAGTCCTGCCAAAGAGCGTGGCATCGATCGGCTCAACCTAGGATCCCTTTTCTTGCGACCTTGAACTTACCTAATTTGTCGAGATTGACAAATGATCCTATGTCTCATAATCCGTCATGGCCGACAGCCCCTACCAAGCTTCCTTCAGACATTCCCAAGTTCGAAGGTAAGGTTGGTGAAGATCCTGTTGAGCATGTCACAACCTTCCACCTTTGGTGCTCTTCTAATTCCTTACGTGTTGATTCCATCCGTTTGAGGCTATTTCAACGCGTCCTCATGGGTCCTGAGGCGAAATGGTATATAGAGTTACCGGGGGGGCCTATACTACGTTTAATGACCTTGGCATGACTTTTCTTAATCATTTCCAGCTACCCGTACGTTACGACATCGGTACCGAACTCTTGTCGACCTTTCGGTAACACAAAGCCACGCATATTTCGGATCATATTCAAGAGTGGCGTAGACGAAAACGATTAATTAAAGCCTTTATACCACCATAGTTTCTTCTAGAGTGGTTCCTCAAGTCATTGTTACCTTACATCGCGAAGGATGTCTCTATATTCGGAGTTCAAAATGAGGACCAAGCTATTTTTAGGGCTCAAGAGTTGGATTTGATCTATGCTCAATCCGGACTCTTGTATGAGATTATTTCGAATGCTCCAAGATCCAATTTCGACCCCAAGATTAAACCTGGGCCACATGCCGATGGTATTGTTGGCTCCAAAAGTACCAAACCTACGGACTCGGTTACGAAACAAGTGAGCCAGTTATCGATTAACTAGCCTGCGCAGAGACAAGCCATGGATTCTTCTCAACCTACCCAATCGGCGAGTGTACTTTCAGTGCAAACGTCGAACCCGAAAGGCAACCAACAATCTGGAAGGAATAAAAAAAAAGGAAAAAATAATCGTAAGGGTGGAAATAAAATTGAAAATGGTAATAATAATGACAAGAACACGAATAATGCTGGGGGAAACAAGCAGCCTAAGCGTAAGGTGAAGTTTCCTTGTAAGTTGTGTAAGGACGATCACTTCACTCACTTGTGCCCTCGTATGGAGGACGCCTCGAAGTTCATAGCACAGGTCCCAGCTGTCTTTACTAATCCTTTACCTAATAATCAAAATATGAACTCGAGGACAGTTGATCTTGGTTGTGCGTCTGGTGGAACTCAAAACCCGCTGAAGGTCGCTAGTCGTCACTGTTGCATCAACATGTTGAAAGCTACCAAAGTTGTGACACGTGCGAAAGATTATGGTTCGTCACAACCAGACCTTGGGAAAGAACCTGATCCACATGAGATATCTTTGCGAATTGAAAAACCTACGGATAAACCTGAAGTTCCGCCTCGCATTCCTAAGGAAGTCTTGAAGCGCTCAAAGCGCAATCCTAATGCTCGAGCCGCCCAGAACTATTCAGTTGTCGAGGATTTGGGGCAGACTCCTTATGCGATGTCCGCATTAGAAGTACTTCAGACTTGTCTTTCGCAGAGAAATGCCTTGTTGTCTGCTCTTGGGGTTAGTGATGATACCTCTTCTTCCATGATCAAATTTGAAACTCGTGGAATCCAGCCTCGCTTGCCTTACTATGTGTCTCTTTTGATTCATGTAGAGTGTCTCAACAACACCATCATGCGTACTGTCATTGATGAAGGCGTTGTCGCTTCCGTGATGTCTTTTTCTTGTTGGAAGGGTTTAGGTTCTCCCACGTTGTCTCAGTCTGCCAACATGTTGACTGCTTTCGATGGAAAGTCGTTACACTCGCACAGTATACTTCCTTCTCTAGAGGTCCAATTGGGAGGGAAGACTGTCGCAATCAAGGTCGAGGTGGTTGATGCGCCCCTTGACTACAATCTTTTGTTGGGTAGGAATTGGATGTACAATATGCAAGCTGTATATTCTTCTCTATTTCGAGTGGTTTGCTTTCCATTTAATGGGAATATTGTTACTATTGATCAAAAGTCATTCCATAATCCGAGTGTCAATGCATCATCGGGAGTTTCTATCCCGATTATCAATCATTCTCAGCCGACAACTGAGAATGTGAGTGTGGGTATGTATCCTTCTCTCATGGGAACCTTTAGATGTCCTGCGTATGTTCTTATGATTGGGTCTAGTCTTGGTGCGGCTTCATCCTCGTCGAATTTGGTATCCTTTCGCACTACCCATATGTAAGATCCATGGATTCTTCCTTCACCGAGTACTTCGAGTGTTCCTGTCGAGACAGACGTGCAATTGCCTACAACAATAGTGACATATCAAGCGAATCTTGATCATGTTGTAGAGCCTAGTCCTTCCTCTTCACGGACGGAGGAGGAGGACCCTTATGTGCTGCCTGCATGGGCAGTAGAGTCATCTCACTCTCACGACTTCCTTGATGATGTTTTTTCGTCAGATGAAGAGATTCTTGAGGCCATGTCTGGGATTGAACAACCTTGAGAAGAGTTGCACCATAGATCGTATTTCCTTCTTGAGCTTGATCGTTTAGAGTGTGATGACTTTAGGGCGATTCTAAGTGAGAAAATTGGTAGCCCCGTGGTTCCATTAAGCTCTCCTGGTCAGATGGCTAAAGGGAACATGGCTAATCTATCACCAACAATTCCTATCAACATTTCTCGTGATCATGGTAAGATTGAGAATGTCTACATTGGGGCGGATTGTTCCCTCGATGAGATTAAAGAGTATACCGAGTTGTTTAAGGAGTTTCGTGATATTTTCGCTTGATCATACGAAAAAATGCCAAGTATAGACCCTTGTATTGTTGAACACGAAATCAAGACTTTTCCGGATGCGAAACCGGTTCGACAACGTTTGCGTGTCGTGAATCCTAGAAAAGCACCCGCCATTAAAGCTGAGATAGATAAACTGCTCAAAGCTAGTTTTATCTATCCCGTTCCCTTGACGAAGTGGATTTTAAATCCCGTTCTGGTGGATAAGAAGCGGGGAGCGATCCGAATATGCACTAATTTTCGTGATTTAAATCGAGCTTGCCCTAAAGATAATTTCTCTACATCATTTATTGATCAAATTTTGGATGAGAGTGCAGGAAGTGAGGTATTTTCTTTTATGGATGACTTTTCTGGATATAATCCGATACAAATTAAGCCTCAGGATCAACACAAGACCACATTTATTTGTCATTTGGGAACTTTTGCATATCGAAAGATGCCCTTTGGTCAATTTTGCCAACTTGACTAAAGGCTTCATGCGTCTATTGAAGGACACCCCTTTTTACTGGGATGAGTGAGCCCAAGAGTCTTTCGATGCCCTTAAGAAAGCCTTGGCAACAGCCCCCGTGTTTAGTCCACCAGACTATAGCCGTGATTTCTTGATTTATGTGTCCGCGTCTCAGGAGACAGTTGGTATGGTATTGGTTCAAGAGGATGAGGAGCTCCATGAGCATGTCATATATTATTTGAGCCGAAACCTTATTGATGCAGAACTTTGTTATTCCCATGTGGAGAAGCTAGCCTCAGTCACCATTCATGTGGTTCAACGTTTGAGACATTACATTCTCCTTCGCCAAACTTTGGTCGTAGCTCACATCAATCCATTTCAGTTCATCCTCACTAGAAGGATGATTGGGGGAAAATATAATAAGTGGATTGTGATTTTGCAATAGTTTGATCTCGAATTCGTTTCGACGAAATCGAAGAAATCGTTAATCTTTGCCGAGCTCATATCATATTTCCCAAATTTGGAGGAAGAGGAAGTTTATGAGGATTCTCTTGTCGATGAGCATATATTTCTCATCTCAACTGTAGACCCTTGGTACGGGGATATTATTGTGTATTTGCAAACATTAAGGTCCCCACCCACCTCTCATGGGATGAGCGACGACGACTACGTCACGTAGCAAAGAACTACCTCATAGTGGATGATACTTTGTACCGCCGTGGGGTGGATTCCATTTTGCGTCGTTGTTTAACTCATGATAAGGCCAAAGTCGTGCTTAATGATTGCCACGGAGGGGCGTGTGGTGGTCATTTATCTGGGCTTTCTACAACCCAAAAAATCTTAAGACCGGGCTATTTTTGGATTGCGTTAATGCGGTCAAGAAGTGCCACCCTTACCAGGTGTTTGCACGTAATATGCGCTCGCATCCAGCCCCTTTGCATCCTATTGTCACCGCCAGTCCCTTCACTAAGTGGGGACTTGATTTTATGGATTGCAACCCAACTTCAGCTCAGGGGCACCATCATATTATTGTGTCTGTCGATTAATTCACGAAATGGGTAGACGCTATGCCCACAGTTAAATCTGACGGTGAGACAGCCGCGCATTTCGTATTTAACCAGATTATTACCCGGTTTGGCATTCCGAAAGAGCTTGTCACTGACCATGGAAGGCACTTTCAAAACAAAATGATGGAAGAGTTGGCTTCCAAGTTAAGATATAAGCAAGAGCACTCCTCTTCTTATTACCCTCAAGCGAATGGACAGGTTGAAGCAGTGAACAAATCACTTAAGTCCATTCTTCAACGAACCATCGCACAAAGCAAGAATAATTGGCATATCATGTTGTATCCTGCTTTGTGGGCCTATAGAACCACAATTAAGACTACCACCGGTTTTTCTCCGTATCGGCTTGGGGTGGAGTCAGTATTACCGATTGAATGCGAAATCCCTTCTTTGAGGCTAGCTGTGGGGCTTTTACCAGAAACTTCTGCATTGGAAGAGCGTTTGGTCCACTTATAACAGCTTGATGAGCAGCGTCGAGATGCCTTAGTGGCTCTAGAGGTTAACAAGCGTCGCGTTAATGTCCAGTATGATAAGTCTGTCCATCCTAGGAGGTTTGGTGAAAGTGACTTGGTCTTTTTGTGGGATCAAGCTAAGGAACCCTTGGAAACAGGAAAGTTTAATCCCATGTGGCATGGTCCTTACGTGGTTAAAAGTGTCTTAGAGAAAGGCACCTATAAGTTGGTTGATTATGAAGGGACAGCCTTGGCAAAGCCTAGAAATGGGCTCTATCTCAAAAAATACTATGCATGATATTCAACCAGGGCTGATTTTTGTATATTATATTGTACAGTTTTATATTCCATAGTTAGGTTTTCTTATGGTGATCGGGTTTGTTGATTAGCTTTCGTTTGTTATGGCAGATGTCGATGGAGTCTTCTGTTTACATAAGATTCACTAATGGTGCTAGCCGCCACACTCAAAACTCAGCTTCGGCTACTTGGGTGATCTATACTCCTACGGGTCAAGTATTGTCTTCAGGAGGCATATGTTTACGACTTTCGTCAAACAATGTTGCTGAATATAGTGTCGTTATTGAGTTATTGCGTGATGCCATTTCGCATGGTGTTCATTCTCTTGAGATACTTCTTGATTCGAAATTAGTGGTTTCACAACTTAATGGCTTGTATCGTATTAGGGATCCGACATTATTACGAAAATTCTTGCGAGTTAGATTGCTAGATCAGTAATTTGAGAGTATAACATACATTCATGTTCCAAGAAATTTTAATCAAGTTGTTGATTCATATGCTAACTATGTGTTAGATTGGCATTTGTTTCACAGACCATAAACATATCACAAACACATTTTACACATGTAAATAGAATAATAATCGATCATCATAAAAAAAAATTAAGTTCAAAAAGTGACGTCATAATACGTAAGTGTCATATACAAAATTGGGGCTTCCGAGCCACCAAAATATACTACACGGTCATACAAAATACATACACCCAAGTCTCTAAGCCTGAGGTGGAGGAGGGTGTTGATCATGGTAGCACACTACGGTTCTAGCTAGCCGGCGAAACAATCGAACCCATGCTCATGGTACTCCAACCACATGGCGCTGCATGGCCTCAGGAAAGTCCTCGACTTGCGCCATGGGTACTCTCCGTGTCAATCGAACAAAGCTCGTGTGAATGCTCTAGAGCGTCCACTCTGTATCCGCACCCATGATCTCATCACCTCTTCTCCTCCGTCGATTACGAGGAAATCCATCTGGCCGTCGTGGTCCTACATCTGCATATACATGACAGAGTGCCACTATGTGTCATCACACTGAAAATATGTCTTTTGATTTCATATATAAAAAAACACAAAAAAAAAATTAAATACTTCAAAAATTAAAAAGTGGGTTTGGGATTCGTTACCTATGTCTCCATAAGCCACACCTGGTGGTAGGGGCATGTCTGGATCACCGCGGAAGTCAATCCCTGCATAGGGATAGTCATCTATGGCGATGAGTTGTCTCCGCCACCATGGAAAGAACTCTGTTGGGTAGGGGTTAACCACCCTTCCACCTCCCAGTTTGCGCATGACATTAGCCCAGTGTCGCTAAGCTGGATCCCGGACTCCATGTGGAGCAATGTCTACTCTAGGGCTTAGCCCTGCAATCCGCTCAAAGAAGAATGTGCTCAGTATGCCAAACCCGAAGTTCTGCACCCTACCCATCTTGCAGTCACTGAGCTGTTGTTTGATGTTGCTCAGCAGCGTAGTACTCCAGTCATATATTGTAGGCCGCATACACTCTACTGCATAGAACATCATTCGCCGTGAGGCCTGGTAGAGTGAAGCTAAACCTGCAATCCTGCGTAAGGCCAAAATTATGGCTTTCAACCCCAGAATCTGAATATAGTTTATTGGGATTTGACTCCCAACCTTCTCTGTATCCAGAAGGCAGTACACAGCTATGTACTCATCTATGGTCAACCCGCCTCTTGGCCCACAGGATCGGAGGTTCCCCACCTCCCCTCGTCGGGACAAACCTATGATGAAATATATGTCCTCAACGTCAATGTTGAGCGACATCCCCTCTATCTGAAAAGTTTCAAACTCTAGATCCCAATAATCTACCAGCAGCTGGAGTAGTCTTGTCTTTACCCTCAAGCTGCCAAGACGCCAAAACTTGTATAAGCCACATGCCCGTAATGCTTGTTGATGTAACATCCCCGACCCTTCGACCGACGAAGAAGACGCTACCGATTTTTCCTATCTACTCGGGAAACTAGCCCCATGTTGTGGTCACAACAACTCCCCTTGATTTTTATCAAAATAAAGGGGCCCCTATGTAATTTTTGTACACACTATAGCTTTTGATTTTCTTTTGTTTTATTTGGTAGGTGATTTAGTAGGTAAGGTTTTGGTTTTCTTCGGTCCTTCGTTCCTTCACTCGCTACGATGCTTATTCTTTGGTTTGACTTTTATGGAAGATGGTTTGGTGATCGTTTGCTTTCCCAAGTTTGACTTTGAATAATTCATAGTTAATGCTTCTGCTGGTCTTTCATGCAATGATAATTTTGTCAATTGATGAAAATTCATCGTTTAAATGATTTTTAATTTTTTATGAGAACCTTACTTAGAAGAAAAATCAATCTAATTAATGTTGAAAACTCCTTTAATTCTTTTATTTTATTATGGATTTGGTTTTAAATTATTATAATATTATTTAATACTTATGTATTTTTCTCATAATTGAATCATATTTATATCCTATTTAATTTTACCAAATCACTTTGGTGACACCTTTTGGAATAAAGGTTTGCTTTGACAATATTATGGAACGATTTACTTATTATAAGCTAAGCGTTTGATCACTTTTGGGAATGGTATGGGATTAACTTTGGTTTTCCTTTATTTAAAAAGAAGAGGAGCAATTGCACGATTATTTAAATCATAAATTAATGTGTTACCTCATTACAATGTGAATTATTTGCTACAAGTCAGGACATATTTAATTATGATATCTAAAAGGCAATTTTGGTGGGTCCTTTTCTTATTACTTAAAAGGATTTATATATTATAGTTGCACAAAATACTAAATGATTTACATATATTAATCTTGTTTTTATATATTCCACCATATCTGATGTGTATATGGAATTGTTCTTTTCCATATCACCTTTATTCTCGTACCAATCCATTGAGGAATATTTGACGTGGGAATGGAGAATGTGGTCGATCACATTGTTCAAGATTATTTGAGTTACTACATGTAAAGCATAAAGTGTCATCATTTCACCAAATCGCTGCCGAGAAAATGCCAACATAACCTCAACCAATTATTGGCTATAATAAGACTGACATGTTCACGAGTCTTACAGTATTCAAGGAGATTAGCGATCCAATAGTAGATTGCATTTATGAGTTCTCGGGATTATTGTTAGAGTTTGTAATAACCTCAACCAATTATTGGCTATAATAAGACTGACATGTTCACGAATCTTACAGTATTCAAGGAGATTAGCGATCCAATAGTAGATTGCATTTATGAGTTCTCGAGATTATTGTTAGAGTTTGTAATTGCTTCCAAGATTTCTTCATCAATTTTAGAATTCCATTAATGGAGACTCATCAGTGTATATTAATTCGATTGCAAAATTGGTGTAAGAAATAACCACCCGGACGGTTGACAAAAACATTAGAAGCTGAAGATTTGATTCTGAGAAGATACCACCCGATTTTCTTTTCCATCAAAATCATCGCCTTCATTTTTGAATTAATAATTAAGTAACTGCTTTTGCATTGAAAATTGCTACATTGTTGAGATTGATAGCACGTCAATCATTCTACCTACCAAGACGAGGCCCCATAGATTTCCACAATTTTGTCAAAATTAAAGAAATCGTAGTTTGTTGAGTTTGTTGAGATCTAGAAGATACCACCGTCAATTCACCAATGTGAAGGAGATTAATGGTAAAGGTAAACTTTATTTACTTTTCTATTTTAGTTCTGATCGTTGGTTTATTATGTGTAGATTTCAAGGTGGTTGATATGAACAACAACTACGAAGAGTCACAATAACCTTGCAGATTCCTTAATTACCTTGAATCGCAGAATCATGAAACAATTTGATCGCCAAAGGAAACACAGATTGTACCATTTCATAAAAGGTGAAATTGCAAGTTAAAATTATTGTGAGTTCACAAGAAGCCTGCGCATAATGCAAAGCTCATAAAATTTTACCATGGATTCACCGAGTGGAAAGATAAATGAATATTAGAATCTCTGCGAAGGATGCGACATTCATAAAATAGAAGAAAGGGAAGTTTCTTTTACTATACTATTCAAATAAATATCCTCTTCGTTTGTTGACAATTTTTATCATGGTTAATTGATTTGTCTTTGATATACCGGTGCAATGATGGGTGAGATTTGTTGTAACAATTTCATGAAATCTAGCTCACCTAATGCAACCAGGAAAGGTGGATTATGTTCTGTCACTTTGAACGAAATTGGATTGCTTCTTCGACATGTAGCTAGGAAGTCCATGAATTAAAGATATTGGGTTGCTACTTTCATAAATAGCTAAACGGTACCGACAACCTGAAGCAGATTGATAAATACAGTTGTGTCAGCTCCTAATTATTCGCTGATTTCCTTAAAATTGGATATCTTCTATCTATTTAAGGAAGCAACAATCGAAGTAAAAGGAGCGGGGGGTCTCCAGAAATTGGAAGATGAATTGTTTTCTCTTCTGAAATCATTATTTTCTATGAACTTTGTTTTGGGAAGAATTTAGGAGACGCTGCCAGAGAAGGGGAAAGCTCTGCAGTTCTAAGAGAGTTGTTACTTGTAAAACTGTAGAGTCTTGATTCTTTGTGAATCTTTGTATTCAAATGAAGAATCAATGATCCTCTCTGCTCGTGTGTTTTTTTGGATACCAAATGAAGTTTTGTACTGTTTCCAATCAGGCCTAATTCAAAACTAGAGATCACTTCTTTTTCCGCAACCACCCTTGTACTCGATCGTGGTTTGTAATATTTTATTTATTTTTATATAATTGAATACAAGCCTGATAAGAAATGTTATGCTTTTTGAAGATCAATATTTCTTGTTTAATCGATTATTGAAAGTGACTGCAAACTTGATGTGTAATGAATATTTATAGGATTATTGATTAATCTTGTGATATTCATGTGCTTCAAATGTTTACTGTTTATTTAAACTTTGTTTCTAAATAAGTCAGTAAACTAAAATCATATCTTTTTACATGTCAAATTCAATTATGCTCCTGCGTGCAGGATAGATTAGGTCTAGAGGTAGTTACTAAATTAGGTTTTAGTTTATTTCATAGTGAAGGATACAGTTTAGTTGCTATTAAAACCTGTGTTTTAATAGCTGTTAAATTTGTATGTTTTTCAACTATTGAAATTTTCATCTTAGATTAGTCATGTTAGTTAGATTACATCTTTAAGATATTTAGTTTATTTTAATAATTTCTATCACTAAATTGTGAGACTCTCTTTTGAGAGCAAACTCATAAGGCAGCGGGGCCTTTGTTCCCGCGAGATTTAGTTATCCCAAACACACCGAGGGCTATTTTAAGCGCTTTGTGTGGACTATTTCTCCTTGTTGGCCTCAGGACAAAAAATCCGGCCAACACTCCATGAACATACAATGATAAAAAAGTTGAAATGCATTGAAGTAAAACATGCATAGATGCATAATTATTCATCATACAGTGGAAGCAATTACATTCCATTCAAGTATTTAGCATGTTCATCATTTTCATTAAACAACAAATACACTTGCAGATATGAAATAGACAAGAATACCTATCTTATGAGGAGGCTCGTCCCACAACCAGCTATGTCGCTGCAACGTTCCACCCAACCATCGGCCAGTGTGCTCCTTAATCTCTCAGCAACACTGCCACCCCCGAGTCCGGCATGTATCCACAAGGAATAAGGAACTAAGCAGGCTCACACATAGACAAAGATATGTCAAGACTCAGCCAAGCCAACACAGTTGGGTTTATCAGACCAAGAGTATACCACAACACATAACCAAGCCAACAAGTTGGGTTTATCAAGTTATCAGGAGATGGAAGCACTGTCTGCTAAGCTAATGGGCTCACTGAAGAGCTAAGGATGCCTACACCAGAACTAGCTTGACTCCTAAGACATCCACACACACCCAACACAAGGAATCATTCCTTTCTCTGTTGCACAGTCCCTCAAGCCATGACTTCCCTTCCAGTGCTATTAAGGGGGTGTAGAGAAGAGAGCCAACCCTCTAGCTCTATCTATGAGGCTCCTGTAAACACTAGGTTTGTCAAGCAGACTCCTTTTCACTCCTACACAGTCCAAACAACAATGCACTATGCACACACAACAAAACAACCAGCCCTGGGATTGAAAGGAAAACACCACAGACCAAAACCGGAATGACAAGGATGGTTAACGCACAGCCCAAACTGGGAAATTGACTCCAAGTCGTTTATGGCCCTATCGTGGCCAAAACGACCCAACACAACCTACAACCACCCAAATCGTGGGGAAAAAACAACCACTAATCCTATGGCTACGTAGAGGAGGTCCACGACCCAATCGGGAAGGGAGACACAAACAGACTCCCAGTGTGAAGGGAATTTACCCACAATAAAAATCATGGAAGGAAGAACACGACTGCCCGCCTGAGGTGAGGAAAACCAAACGAGCACCTGTGTGAGGAAAAACTCCTAAACAGGAAAATCGTGAAGGTAAGACCACCCTTCCTGTTCTCTACGTGAGAGCCCAAAAATGAAGAAATGGGGTCGTCCCCTCTTCTTTCCCATGTGAGGGTGAATGAGCTACCTTGGTGGAGTGTGCGTGTGGGCAAGGACTAACAGTCCTGCCACACACCACTGCCCATGCAATAACTGTCCCCAACCAACTCCATCGTATTTAATTTGGTAGTTCACTGATTGATGGGTTCTCCTATTGACATCTAGCTTTTCCCTATTGGCCCCAAAGGTTAAATAATTCCCCCTCCTTATCCTTAAGAAAATCATGCTCTTTTCATTATGGTTGGCATTGACATAGCTAATTGTGGGTATTTTTAATTAAAAAGCATGTTTACATGATGCCAAAATTAATATGTGCTGTCTAGCACGTTATACCATCGGCAACGATTTTAATCACCGAAACATAAAACAATTAAATTGATGGTGGGGATTTTTCCTTTAGCTCCACACCACGATTAATTACAATATATACATCATATACATTTTAATGCAAATGGAGTCAAAACCGAGGTGTTACATTTGAGCCATAAGATCAGCTTCCTCAACATCGCCATGTTCCCTCTCTCTCCACTCTAGTACCATCCTACACAAAAAACAAAATTTTTTATCATTATTTGCCCATGAAATCCTTGTTCGCGGGTTTTCAAAACAGCCGCATATGTAAGCGGGTTTCGTGGCATTTTCCGCGTATGTTGAGCCCTATATGCAGAAAAATGCCCCATTTCCGCGTGGGTCGAAACACCCAAGTTGGGATGGCCCAAAAAATTAAATTGACCATGAAAATTGAAAATTTTTATATCAAAATGAAAGAGGGGAGCAAAGGAATTTACCTAGATCAAACGTGGAGGGATTCCGCCAGACGATGGTCCCGAAATTCGCTTCTGAAGTTCTAAGCTCAAATGCACTATGGTGAGTAAAAATTCAAAATGGTATAAAAAATTTTAAATTTTTCACTATTTATAGAAAAATTTTGAAATATTTACCCACTTTCTATAGTTTTTTACCGTTTCTGACCGTTTTGGACTGTTTGAACTAGTTTGATGTTGTAGGGACCCGTTTTGAGTGTGGCTTGACCGTGTCTTCGGCCCGTTCGTGCCTATTTCAGGTATTATGTCTAAACTGACATATAGGTTAGGTTTTCACATCCGCTTGCATTTTGAATAGCCTTAAGACCGTTTCATCTTAACCTTAGGTACGAACCCATTCCATCTTGTCACGGAACCTTCTTGCTGCTTTTAGAAGTGACATGATGTGAATGGTAGAGCTTTCCCATACATGGGTACCCTAGTTAGATCATGTTTTGCATTTGGTGCCCATGCCGACATTCCTCCTTTAGGGTGTGGGAGTCCTTTGTATAGTATCGCCATGACTTTGAGCAAGAGCTTCATACTCCTCTTGAACTTTATGCCGGCCTTTCCCCCGAGACTCCCTTGTATATGTCAAGTTGTAATTGCATTATCATGAGTTTTGCTTGCTTGATTGAGCCTTACGTCGGCTTCCCTGACTTTGATTATAAGCCATATAGCTCGAGCTTGTCTCATGTCTAGCCAAGCACAGCCTTTTTACGTATCGTTTGCAGCTTGATTCCCCCTTTTTTACCAAGAGGGGACCTTCCCCCGAGTGTCATTATCCTACACATGTTTCCTTGCATTGAGCATAGGTATGTTCCGCTGCTTGGAACTAGCTTGTTTGACCCCTGACACTCGTCTCCTCCTAGAATTGTAACTATAAAAGCACTTTTAGTCTTTTTCAAGCTTTTCAAAATATCTGAAAAAAAGTCCAAAAAAATAAAAAAGCCAAAAAGCCAAATAGGAAAAGACGTTATCTTTGGCAGCAGCCGAGTCGTGTCACCTTCGAACAGAGCACTATATATCACATATGTTGGTTAGGTTATTAGTTTGACTTTAGGAGCTGTACTCATTACTCTGAGTTTATCTCCACCGACTGGTTAAGCTTCCAGTCCCTATGGAGCCTCTGTTAACACCTCCTGTGTCATAGAGATGTCCCAGTTTGCATATCGAGTCTATGAAGCTTATCTTCAGTCACCATTTGCCTTTATGCTCTTGTTCGAAGGAAGTTGAAGCCTGAGTCAGCCATTCCTCAGTTGTCTTGACTTTGCATGTCGGCCATTCCCGGTACTGTTATTGGTTTGTGCACATCTTGTTCGAGTCCTTCCACATTATATAGTGTTGCTGAGTACCTCGTGTTGGTTGATGGGGGATGCCTTAATGCCCTCCTTTCAATGGGTTCCATCCCATCGACTTCAGATCATTTATTCTGGGATAGGAGTCTAGATCATTTTGAGTGCCTTGAGACTTACAGTCGTCAGTGGTAGGTTCTCTCGCCATCGACAGTTTTGGGAATACATCAATGTCCCCTGATCAATGGATTCTTCCAAGTGTTCGACCTCAACACATCTATTCACACTTGTTAGATTGCACTCTAGTACCTTGATTCCCATTTTCATTATCGGTGGGTGATCTCGCGTCTGTTAACGGTATACATTAATGACCGGTAATCAGACAATGGACTACTATGTTCGACCTCAACACCTCTATTCACATAGTAGGACATGTACTCGTAGCGGTTTGTGTAGAAGACTTTCCATCTTGGTGGCATTCCACATATGCTACCTCCTTGATCATGCCAATGTTCATGAGATTTCAGCTCTCGTGATTTGATTCCAGTGTATGTCAAATATCTTCAACCATTATGGAGATCTTGATCCATTGTATATCTTTAACTTCTATGGAGATCTTGATCCTTTGTATATCTTCATCATGGAGATTCTAATCTATTATATATTGTACGTGGTGATGACCACACATGTCACATTTTGTTTATCATGCCTATTCATGGCCATTGTACTCTTATGTATCCGAGATTGCTATATGTATTTGCAGTCGTTTGCAGAGATTGATTATTGTACTATACTAATGGATGGCTGGTTCTTCCACCTGGTTCTTCATCACTCCACTTCTGGGATGGATTTTATAATGTATTTCGGCCATCATGTTACCCCTCTGACCTCACACATTAGGGGGAATCTGTTACAGCTGATTTTACCACACATGGTTGATCACATATTTATGGCCTTCCCTGTCCTTCTGCAGACTCTTTGGACCCCATGGATTGATATTGTACCTTTTATGTTTCCGAGTTCATCCCTAAAAACACATGTTTATGGTTGTACGCGACTTTTAATCCCATACTCGTGTATATATGCGACCTTTGACCCCAAACCCGCGTACATCGGGATGTGTCAATAAGTCCAAATATTTTTGGAGTTTTCTTTGATGTGTGTCCGAGCCACTTGACTCTTGGCCTTCCATATGCCTCGAGATCGCTCGGATTTAACCCTCCATTACCCCTTTGGAGTGCTATATAAGGAACCCCTTGGATACATTGAAGAGGAGGAATTGAAGAGCAAGGAAACTAAAGTCTATTGTTGTCGTAGCTTGCATATACTTGAGTCTGCATCCCTTTGTCCCTTTGGAGCACTTTGTGTTCTTCCCAAGCTTGCCTTTGCTTGTGAGCTTGCTATCGAGAGATGGAAGATTGAGGTGGGGGATGCCTAGGTGGAGGACTCAGTTTCTCTGGTTCGTAGACGTGTCGACAGAGGTTGTCACTTGTGTAATCTATGATTTGATTAATAGAAATATCTTTTCCTGTCCAATAATGTGCATTTGAATGAATATTGAATCCATGGATATTTTTAATTGCTTATACATTGTTGATTATATATGCTATAGTAGATCTAACACCATATTATATAGCATGCTTGTCTTGTTTACTGTTGTTGAGAGCAAATTGTTTCGAGATTGAAAAAAGCTCAACAGGGATCTACTTCAACCGTCCGGAATAAGGTATGATTCGAGATCCTTTAGAGTTAGATGCTGGGTTCCTCTTACATAGTGGGAAGGGATTGATTTCTCCGGTCTATCTGTCTGTTGTGGTACACCCCTCTTTTTCCCCCCTTCTACTTTTGATTTGTTCATCTGATATTCCTTTACATCATTCCACGCCACCTCCACTTCCATTACTGATACCAAGAAGGTGGCCCATTACCCAAGTTAAGGTACCACAAAACTTATGCCTGCATAGTTGAAAGGTAACATATAACCCTTCCTTCTTGACATATTTTCATGCCTCCACAAAAGATTTATGGGGTGCCATTTTATCAAAGTTTCTGCAAAATGAGTGGCATTCAAATTTTTATTTAATGGATCATTTAATTTCAAATTTTAATTTGACGAGGTACATTACTGATAAGTTGATAACTAGTAACTGTAAGTTTATCAATAATACATATATAATTGATCAAGGATTCTATGGGTTTTATTCAGTCTTTCAGATACTAATAATACTGATACCTAAGAAAAAAATGAAGATATGAGGATACCAAAAAGCCTGACAAGTTACAAACTACAATTTTACAAAGGCTAGGCAAGCAATATACTCAAATAAATAATGAATAAAAAATTCCAAAACCTGGATCCTAGAGGCCGAAGGCTCAGAGCTTGGATTGGGGAGTCTGAAGAGTAAGAAACGCATAAATCCGACTTGGCCCGCAAGAGTCTACAGTACTGTCACTATCACTACCACAATCCACTGGAGTCGACCCTCACTTTCGAATCTCATTGCCACAGTCCACTACAGTCTAGTTAGTCTAGAGTCTGCAACACTCTAGAGTCTCTGCTCAAATTTTGAGTCATTCTCCATGCCAGTCTTGTGCAACCAATATTGGGCCTCATTTGTTAAGGTAGAGAGACTGAGTTGGACTTAGTAACTTGGAGTAGATCCAGTAGGGTGAACCTAGGGATGAATAAAGTCTTGTGAGTAATATCAAAGCTATAGATTTGTGAGTAATATCAAGCCCTATATCCTCATATGATTGAGGTGTTGATGTTATAAGGGCTTGTGAGTATTATCAAGGCTGTAGACTTGTGAGTAATATCAAGCTGGACTTGTGGGTAATATCAAGTCATGATTCTCATAGAAGAAATCCTATGAGTTGGACCTCTAGTTATAGAGGTGGACTTGTGAGAACAATATCAAGTCATGATTCTCTTGCGGTCACCTAGTGATAGTGGGTACCCTTGAGGTGGGCCTCCAATTATAGAGGTAAAATGCTTTGCATGTTGAAGCATCAAATGTTATGTGATATATTACTAGTTAACCATGGTCATTTGAGATGGATAAAACTATTAAGTCTCCTCTAGAGACTGATCACCTCTAGAATGAATTACTTTAGCATATGACTATATGGTCTGAGAGTGATATAATATGATCATAGCATGTGACAATTCTTCTAAGTATAATATTATATGATAGATGGTTAATGTTAACACAGACCATGCAATAAAAATAAAGAGACAAGAAAAAAAGAGATAAAGAGAAAGAGAATTTGAATTGCCAATGATTAAGTGAACTCGAGTCATAAAGCTTCAGTTAAATATGAATGCCTCAATCAGTGCTTCAGTTAAAACATCATCTGAAATATTAATGTATGCAATTAGTTAAGTAAAGAAGATCTCAATGGTCACTTCAGTAAATCAATCAGCATGATTCAATTAACAATAGTTAACTAAGTGTTAAAGAAATATGGACTAGTTAACTAAAGTGTTTACGCTTTAGTTAAACAAAAAAACGACACTTAAGTTAATCAAAAGACGACACTTCAGTTATAAAGTGTTTTGGATGACGACACTTGAGTTAAAGCACTATGACACTAAGTGTTCATACATTCAGTTAGATATTGAGTTGACTCCGATGTCAGATAACTATCAGTTAATGTCAATTATGGAAGGTATGGCGCATATGTTGTTCATGATTATGAATCCAGTGAACCGACTTGGCACCTTTGAAGGCAATGCACAGTTTCGGTGTATGTGTGCACTAAAGGCATGCAACTATTCATTATTTTATGCATAGCAGTAATTTTGGCTTGTCATTAATGTGTTGGGCACATGGCAAGTTCATTACACTTGATACAGTTTCTCTCTATTCTCTATTGCTCTGTATTCTCTCTTATCAAGCAATCTGCTATTTTGTAAAAGTTATTTTCTTCAATCTATCATATTATACTCTGAAGAATTGTTAGGATTTTCATCCTCATTATTTTGAGGGTTTTCCCAGAGTACACCTTGGGTTGTGGATGAATGATTTGCGTGATTGAATGTTCCATTGGTTCTATTGTTCAGTGTCTCTACAATTAAAGTTTTAAAGTTCAAAAATCTTCATATTTGCTCAAACATCAACAATTGCCACAGTCCATTAGAGTTTGTCCCGTCTAGAGTTTGCAACACTCGAGAGTCTATACTCAAATTGAGTTCAAGAACCAGTCAACAACTACAATGTCGACCCTCTGGAGTTTGCTCTACATAATGTGGAACCCTGAGTCATGAAACGACGACCACACTTCACTCAGGAATCAACAAGTTTGATCTTCGGTGCTACACTCGCATGGAATGAACAATGGCAGCTAGGTGCACGAGGAGTCAAGACTTCATTTTGGTAGGGATTAGGGTTACTCGCAAGCCTCAAAGGGGGAAAAAACGAACCTTAAAACAAATTTTTGATGCTTTTTAAAAAATTTGCCCAAATTTGTGGCGAATTAATTCACCTTAAATATCATTGAACCTAAAAACTCGATTTCACCTTAAAAATCGCCAAATCGAAACGAATAAATTCGATTGACGAAAAAAATTAGCGATTTTCTATTTTCAAGGAAAATAATGGTTGAACTCGATGACTGAGCAGTTAAACATTCCCAAGCACACCCAAAGGTGCTTGATAACACCTTGTGTACCAAATCAACAAAGAGAAGGGCATTCCATGTTTAAGAAATTTAGCTCTTTGTCTTTCACGAGTTGTAACTTGATGGGTTTTTAACTTGCAAATAGTCATCGAAACCAAACTAGAAGTGAATAATGGTAGGAGATAGGTTGGTGTTGGAGTCGAATGGGAATTTGAAGTTTTTTCAAAATGTAAAACCTCTTACAATCCCACCCTCTTCCATGGATTATTGACATGGACTACTCCAAGACAGCCCACTACGGTAGCAAATGGTAACCACTAGGGACTCAACCATATTTAACCTGTGATCAATGGCCTTCCTATTGACAACATGTCAAACTTAGACTAGTACAAATTCCCAATTTTATCCCACAACTTCTTTGCATTATCTTCTCCAAAAAAGTTAAACAACATTAAATCTGAGAGGTAGAGTTGAACCGTGCTTCTCGCCTTTCTTTCCAATGTTTCTCAATCTTCTTTTGATATACCAGTGGGATTAGTACATGGATCCACAACAATCCACTAATCTCTGTCAACAAGAAGATCTTCCTTCTTCATGGCCATTAAACGTTTTGGTTTCTATTTTTGAATTGCTCACCATTTTACTTGCATAGGTTCATTGCACAAATCTCTCACTCCAACATAGCTTTATTCACACCCAAGATATCCTCTCTCTATTCTCTATTGCTCTGTATTCTCTCTTATCTAGCAAATCTGCTATTTTGTAAAAGTTATTTTCTTCAATCTATCATATTATACTCTGAAGAATTGTTAGGTTTTTCATCCTCATTATTTTGAGGGTTTTCCCAGAGTACACCTTGTGTTGTGGATGAATGATTTGCGTGATTGAATGTTCCATTGGTTCTATTGTTCAGTGTCTCTACAATTAAAGTTTTAAATTTCAAAAATGTTCATATTTGCTCAAACATCAACAATTGCCACAGTCCATTAGAGTTTGTACCGTCTAGAGTTTGCAACACTCGAGAGTCTATGCTCAAATTGAGTTCAAGAACCAGTCAACAACTACAATGTCGACCCTCTAGAGTTTGCTCTACATAATGTGGAACCCTGAGTCACGAAACGACGACCACACTTCACTCAGGAATCAACAAGTTTGATCTTCGGTGCTACACTCGCATGGAATGAACAATGGCAGCTAGGTGCACGAGGAGTCAATACTTCATTTTGGTAGGGATTAGGGTTACTCGCAAGCCTCGAAGGGGGAAAAAATGAACCTTAAAACAAATTTTTGATTCTTTTTAAAAAATTTGCCCAAATTTGTGGTGAATTAATTCACCTTAAATATCATTGAACCTAAAAACTCGATTTCACCTTAAAAATCGCCAAATCGAAACGAATAAATTCAATGGACGAAAAAAATTAGCGATTTTCTATTTTCAAGGAAAATAATGGTTGAACTCGGTCACTGAGCAGTTAAACATTCCCAAGCACACCCAAAGGTGCTTGATAACACCTTGTGTACCAAATCAACAAAGAGAAGGGCATTCCATGTTTAAGAAATTTAGCTCTTTGTCTTTCACGAGTTGTAACTTGATGGGTTTTTAACTTGCAAATAGTCATCGAAACCAAACTAGAAGTGAATAATGGTAGGAGATAGGTTGGTGTTGGAGTCGAATGGGAATTTGAAGTTTTTTCAAAATGTAAAACCTCTTACAATCCCACCCTCTTCCATGGATTATTGACATGGACTACTCCAAGACAGCCCACTACAGTAGCAAATGGTAACTACTAGGGACTTAACCATATTTAACCTGTGATCAATGGCCTTCCTATTGACAACATGTCAGACTTAGACTAGTACGAATTCCCCATTTTATCCCACAACTTCTTTGCATTATCTTCTCCACAAAAGTTAAACAACATTAAATTTGAGAGGTAGAGTTGAATCGTGCTTCTCGCCTTTCTTTCCAATGTTTCTCAATCTTCTTTTGATATACCAATGGGATTAGTACATGGATCCACAACAATCCACTAATCTCTGTCAACAAGAAGATCTTCCTTCTTCATGGCCATTAAACGTTTTGATTTCTATTTTTGAATTGCTCACCATTTTACTTGCATAGGTTCATTGCACAAATCTCTCACTCCAACATAGCTTTATTCACACCCAAGATATCCTCTCTCTATTCTCTATTGCTCTGTATTCTCTCTTATCTAGCAATCTGCTATTTTGTAAAAGTTATTTTCTTCAATCTATCATATTATACTCTAAAGAATTGTTAGGTTTTTCATCCTCATTATTTTGAGGGTTTTCCCAGAGTACACCTTGTGTTGTGGATGAATGATTTGCGTGATTGAATGTTCCATTGGTTCTATTGTTCAGTGTCTCTACAATTAAAGTTTTAAAGTTCAAAAATATTCATATTTGCTCAAACATCAACAATTGCCACAGTCCATTAGAGTTTGTCCCGTCTAGAGTTTGCGACACTCGAGAGTCTATGCTCAAATTGAGTTCAAGAACCAGTCAACAACTACAATGTCGACCCTTTGGAGTTTGCTCTACATAATGTGGAACCGTGAGTCACGAAACGACGACCACACTTCACTTAGGAATCAACAAGTTTGATCTTCGGTGCTACACTCGCATGGAATGAACAATGGCAGCTAGGTGCACGAGGAGTCAAGACTTCATTTTGGTAGGGATTAGGGTTACTCGCAAGCCTCGAAGGGGGAAAAAACGAACCTTAAAACAAATTTTTGATGCTTTTTAAAAAATTTGCCCAAATTTGTGGCGAATTAATTCACCTTAAATATCATTGAACCTAAAAACTCGATTTCACCTTAAAAATCGCCAAATCGAAACGAATAAATTCGATTGACGAAAAAAATTAGCGATTTTCTATTTTCAAGGAAAATAATGGTTGAACTCGGTGACTGAGCAGTTAAACATTCCCAAGCACACCCAAAGGTGCTTGATAACACCTTGTGTACCAAATCAACAAAGAGAAGGGCATTCCATGTTTAAGAAATTTAGCTCTTTGTCTTTCACGAGTTGTAACTTGATTGGTTTTTAACTTGCAAATAGTCATCGAAACCAAACTAGAAGTGAATAATGGTAGGAGATAGGTTGGTGTTGGAGTCGAATGGGAATTTGAAGTTTTTTCAAAATGTAAAACCTCTTACAATCCCACCCTCTTCTATGGATTATTGGCATGGACTACTCCAAGACAGCCCACTACAGTAGCAAATGGTAACCACTATGGACTCAACCATATTTAACCTGTGATCAATGGTCTTCCTATTGACAACATGTCAGACTTAGACTAGTACAAATTCCCCATTTTATCCCACAACTTCTTTGCATTATCTTCTCCAAAAAAGTTAAACAACATTAAATCTGAGAGGTAGAGTTGAATCGTGCTTCTCGCCTTTCTTTCCAATGTTTCTCAATCTTCTTTTGATATACCAGTGGGATTAGTACATAGATCCACAACAATCCACTAATCTCTGTCAACAAGAAGACCTTCCTTCTTCATGGCCATTAAACTTTTTGGTTTCTATTTTTGAATTGCTCACCATTTTACTTGCATAGGTTCATTGCACAAATCTCTCACTCCAACATAGCTTTATTCACACCCAAGATATCCTCTCCCTTCAAAGGAGGAGTTAAACCTTAGCAACAAAGGCATGGACACCTGAAGCTAATAACCTTGGTCATGTAAAGAAAAACAATACAAAACAAAATCTAAAATACAACAATTAACAATGGCTCACAGATACATTACACAAAAATTTACCCCAGAAACCCAAAACCGGGAAAACCAACATTCTTGAGAGTTTCTCCACTCTTTGTATCAATGTATTATCTTTCTTATTTACAATTAATTCCTATAGCATCCAAAATCCTAATCCATTAACTCAAATTAAATTACAACCCTAATTACTTGATTGGATTTTTTTACAATGGGCCACAAAACCATGGTCACGCTCACCCCACAAGAAGGTGGTAAGCCAAGGTGTGTTTCAAATACCTATTGGACCAACTACAAATTAAGGTGATTCCCCTATAGCAAGGATAATTTTAAAGAACCATACTTATTTAAAAGTGTATAAAGTTGGCGAATTTTACCAATTCTTAAAACGTCAACTATAAAATATTTGGAGATATTTTTCTAAAAATATTTCAATTTCTAAGGATTTTATATCATTTAGATAATAATTTGGCAATTTTTAGGGTGAAAAAGTTTTACCCTATCAAAATTGGGCGAAACAAGGCTTCAAAAAATGCGAATTGGCGATTATTTTTTTGGAGAAAAACATTGAAAAATAGCCCATGGGCTAAATTTCGCCCCTAAAATTATCCTTTCCCTAGAGGGAGTTGGGCAATAATTACCAAGTGGACTTTCCACAATAACTTCTCCATATTATGAGAGTTAATAATTTTAAGGTAACCATATTTAAGTTGTTTGAGGGTTTGTCTCTACCCATCCTTAATGATGCTCATATATAAATCCCTAAAATCAATGGTGACAAGTCCCTAAGTGCGTAACCAATCTACACAAAGAACTACATCACAACCACCCATTTCAATAGCAAAGATGTGAGATATAAGATGATACTCTCCCATTTGAAATTTCACATTTTCACATCAACCTCTCACATTTCATCATACCATCATTAGATGTCATAATTTGAAAATGAGGTATGGAATGGACATAACAATGGGTTGATTTGGTCGCCCCTTATGAATAAATTTTGGGTGTTACCACTATCAATAAAAAACACCACCTTATACTGGTTCTTGATGTAACAAATCAACTTCATATTTTGGGGTTTGCAAAAAATCTAAATAGAGCATGGAAGGAAATTAGGGTTTCCATTTGAAAAGGTTCCTTGGTGGATTTGTATTTGGGGAGGAGGCATAGTTTCTGCAAATTCAAACTCAGGGTTGGCTTCTGATTAGGACACATGAATTTAAAATATTTTTTGTTCCTTACATTTATGCCCTAGAATATACATCTCATAATTATAGCAAAGTTTGAGGCGTTGGCGTTCTTCCGTTTTTGTCAAAGACAACTTATGGACTATGAAAGGATGAGGAGGAGAGTTGGTCATGGCTACCATAGGAGGGTGAGGGCAAGATAGAAAGGAAGGATTTTTGACATGTCCATTGACCACCATTTTTGCCTCTAGATCTCGTTGAGTTTCCTCCAACCAAGCAGCAAGGTTTTGCATTATTACGTGCTCTAATTTTCTCCTTGGGACCATCGATGAAGCATTCTCTAAAAAAACAATTAGTCGAGCCCTATGTGCAAATTGCCAATTTCTCAAAAGGTACAATAAAATATCTCTACCATGCCTATTTGGCACAACTTGGTTAATCTAACCCAAGTGATGTTGGTCACTTTCAAAAAAAGTATAGATGGATAAATTACAGATTGGATCCAAGAAAATGTAACCTCCATAGGATTTCTTATGCTATTTCCAATATTCTGGATCTAGGTGTAACACTCCCACTCTAAGGTTCATCGTGTCGTTAGTAATTCTATGAAGGGAAAAATAGTGCTCCATCTAGGTAAACCAATAGGTGGTTTTAGACACAAAAATAAATTAATATCTACTTTAGGATACTTGTACCACATATTGTTTTGACTTTCAATGAAGTTTTAGCCATGGATATGTCGTCCACCATTGGAAGAATCAACCTTATTCTATTGTTGAAGTGACTCGAACATAATATGTTTGACTTTGGTAAGGATAGCTACTTGGTTGTAGATGCCTTGGATATCATTTTGGATGTTATGAATCTTGGAATCAAACTTATCCTCAAGTTTTTTTTGTAAGTACCCACAGTGGATTTGAACTCGTGACCTTTCATTTACAGCTTCTTATCTCAATTACTCATTACCAGTTTCTCTAACCCCATGGGATAAGATTATCCTCAAGTTGTTTGACTTGGAAGGAGACAATGTTTTCAAGCTTTTCTTCAAGCCAATTAATCTTGTTGTCCACCTTGTTGACTTTGGAGTACATGTTGGAGGCCTTGCTTTCAAGAATGGTTCCTTGGGTAGATTAAAAGGGTTATTGGAGAGTTATAGTAGTGTGATCAATACCTTACTAGGCATCTTTTGAGATATGTCACCCACAATCGTAGGGTGGGATCCATTATAAAAAGGTTGTTGGATGTCAGAACCATATTTTGAGATAGGTCTCTTGCAAGGGTGTTGTCAAGACCTTCCAATTTTAGGTAGGAATATTTTGGCCTATGTTGTAGAGGCTAAGGTTTGTAGTGTCTTATGGACAAAGGAGTGTCAAGTACTATAACTCTTTGATATGCTTATGGGTTTCCAATAGTAGTACTTGGCCCAATATCTCAAGGCACTAAGGAGGATATACTACACATTTAATTGTACTACCTAATTCCCATGTACTAGAAAGTGATCTCCCAAAGTGTTGTTCTCAATGTACTATACAAACAAGACAACCAATTGATTTATGTAAATTCGGTTTCAAGTGAAACTAAAGAGATTTCCATATATATTTCGTAAACACAATGAGATCCAAGGTCACCAACCTGAAAATGAGTTGGTTGTTTTAAATGCAAGTAATTTTTCTTTCATTCAAGACTATCTATCTAAATTCAAAACCCCTAGACTCTTATTTGAAGAATGCAAGATATCTAAGCCAAAAAAACAATGTATTTATGTTATTTTATCCAAGCTTGGTGGACTTGCTTGCTTTGTTTTTGTCTCTACTTTTTACTACATAAAAGAAACTCTAGGGTCTACTTATAAACTATGTCACAGGGTTCGCCAAACCTGAACCTCCAAGGTTGGAATTCAGCGAACCTAAAAAAATTTAAAAAATTCGTCGAGGTTCGCCAAACCTGACAAACAAACCTCATTTTGAACCTGAAAGTCGAACCGGTTCATTTAGGTTCATCGAACCTGATAAAATGAACCCGAAGCAAAACTAAAATGCAGGTTAAAGTATCAAGCAGCGTTTTTAGAGTGGTTTTTCTCTCCGCGAGGGTTTTTTTTTGTGGTTTTTCTCTCTGCGACCGACCATGCCGACACCGGAATCCTCATCTGCTCCTCGTCCACAAGCTATCCTCGTCCGCTCGGAGCTCAATTGCAGTCTGCAACTACACGAAACCAATAGAGTTACGACTGCGACTCTCTGCTCGGTGCTCAGAGTTGTGACTGCGACTGTATCGTGAGTCTGGGCTGCCAACAAAGCCGCGGCCCGCCTAGTTCCAACTTCAACGGAGCCGCCTTCCAAGTTCCAACAACCAGCTGCGACTGCGACTCGCGAGTGGGTGACTGAAAAGTTCAACGTTTGCACGGCTCAAGCCGCAGCCCGCAAGCAAACGTTAGAAGGTAATAGGGGCAAAGTCCATAGCGGAGCTAAGCGGCATGCCTCTCTATTTAGTTATTTCTTCAGCGTTCATTCGTATTAGTGCGGGAAAATAGATATGTATTAATTTATAGAGAAGATTGTCTATATTTCTAGAGATAAAGCAAACATTTTGTGAGGGAGGATAATATATATGTATGTATATAAACGAACCTATGTTGAACCCCATCGAAAAATTCGAACCCGAATCGAACCTGAAGCTCGCTGAACCTGAAAACAAACCTGAACCTTGTGACATAGCTTATAAAGAACCCTCTTTTCAAGATTTTTATGATGCTTTCATTAAAGAGCCAGATAAACTCTTGAATCTTGGAGTAATCATCACTACAGGTACATCTAGCAAAGCCTTAGTGGCATAACAGAAATATAAAACCAAGCATCCCAAGAAGAAACATCCTCGTAACAAAAGCAAGTCAAGGGTCCCAAACCCTTTTAGCCAACTCTCCTTTCAATGCTGACAAGGGAACAAAATCGAATGGTAAGAATACTTAGTGCCATTGCAATTTAAAAAAAGCTTTACTAAATTCCAAGTCTTATTGTTTTGAATCAAATCAATATTTTTATGTATGGTTATGTCATATTCTTCCTTCTCTATTGTTTATTCTTTTGTGATCATAGTGGTTATTAACATGAAATTCACTATGGGTTTCTTCTGTAGATGTACTTTTCTCCTAGTCTATGCACTTCCTACTTGCCTTTGCCTTCCAATTTTTTGCACCTTCAATTATATTGTCTCTTTTTAAGGTTTTGATACCTCCATATATAAAGGTTGCATTCAGTGTCAGACTTCTCAAGTCATATCATCATCATATTTCCTTCATAAAAAATGGCATCTATCTTTTTAATCATCTTTTGGTCTTCAAGATCCACAAGATATAGGTTTTCAATTGCTCATCATACACTAAAACATAAATATGTGCCCTCTATTTTTCAACTAAAAATTCGAGTGCTCCTTTCAAATTTGTCATGTATACCATGCTCCAAAATATGTGTGAATGAATGATGATACGCTTGTGTCTACTTTAAGCTTCCTTGGAGGTCATATTCCATACTTTCCTTGATATTGTAGATGATTAGGGAGAACACCTAGCTTATGGGTTCAACTCAAAATTACCAAAAATTTGAGACTTAGGTTTTTATGCTTTCATCAAAATACATGGTATTGTACCATATGGCCATGTTATTTCTCTTTGTTTGGTCGTTATACTCATGAAATAAAGAATATTTGGTGAATAGTTTGTTCCTTGTATTATATATCATTCTTAAAAAAGCATCAAAGTCCTCAATTTTTTCCACTTTATTTTTCTACTAAAACTTTAAATTCAAGGAATCACTTAAAAACATGAAGAAGAAGTATTATATCCATAACTTTCTATTGTAACTAATGAATGTCATCAAATAAACCTTCTCGTGAATGGATGATTAACTCAATGGATTGTAGAAATGAATGTATATATCAGCTATATGATAGATTTAGTATGCTCTACCTTAGGCTTTGAAAAATTAATCTTGTGTTTTCTTTATAAATATGCACGTTGCACATTGCTTTGTGCTTATGGTAATCCATTCACTACAATAATTCATATGACGATGTCCATAGCTCAAGTTCCATAGACTACTCTAATCAATAATTCTTATGCCTATGTCCATACCTCAAGTGCCTTCGATTATTATAATCAATTGTTAGGTGTCATTATGCCCTCTCCATCAAATTTGACATCAAATCAATGCAATCCATCTTCTTCATAGCCTTTTGTTATTATCTCAAACTTCTTACTGTCTTTGATGAGACATTATTCCATTATTGAAATCTACCTAAGGTCCATGACAATAAAGTCTTCTTTATTTCAAGGACATGCAAACTTCTCATATCTCTGTATTCTCAACGATTGAGCAAAACAAAAATGTCTCCTTCTCCTCTCATGGATAAGATTTAGTTTGCTCCAAACTTAATGTCACCAAGTACAAATTTCGAAAATCGATCAATCATACCAAGTATATGTATCTCCACAAGTTTTTCTCACCATTAGATATGTTAATGATGTACCTTTCACACCATCATTATTCTTGCCAAAGTCCTTTTATACATAATGTTTTGAGTTCTTCTCTTTTCCTTTAGGTTAATCACTCTTGTGCTTCAAATAGTTGTGCAAGGTGTCAGTGGTTTTGATTGAGGCATTGAGAAAAGGTTCACTCCTAGAATATGAAGAGATCAAGAATATACTTCAATAAATGATAGATAAGGAACAACTCTCTATGTGGATCAACCATTGTGTTGATTCCAAAAAAAATATGGAACATGTAGAGTGCACGTTGATTATCGAATTAATGCCATATCATCATCAAAAACAAATATACATTACTACACATAGATAATCTGTTAAATATTTTAGACTAGCAATGTGGAGAAGGACAATTTAATAAGATAGATTTCAACCACCATCTCAAGGAGGAAAACACTTGAAGACTGAGTACCCTCACGTACCATGAACAGTGTTGCCGTACCAGGTACTTAATAATAATAAAAAATTGGGTACGTTTGGTGAAAATGGTACGGCGTACCTCGATTTTGGGTACGGCTATGGTACGGCCAGTATATAAAACTAAACCAAACTAATACAATTTGTTCCCACAGTTGAAGTCTAGTTCTAGCGATTTATCCTTCTTCAAACAAATATGTAGGAGCTATGATAGGATTGGTGGTAATTTTCAACCCCAAGATTTACATGGAAAGGTTGTAGGAGCTTTTTAACTCAACACGGATAATGCCTCACTGCTGTTTTGATTTGAATTTTTGTTTGAA